>JAODKN010000114.1:26215326-26230968 GCA_026774425.1 Petrocephalus zakoni
GGTGTAAACACCCGGGTGAACGGGGGAAAAATATATTGGGTTTTTTTTTTTTTTTGCGGGGGTAACAAATGTGGGGGGCCCCGCCCCCCCCCCCCCCCCCCCCCGATCGATTGGACTTGCTTTAAAGGTCATATGCAACTGTATGCTTTGACGTTACAGAATTCCTCAACACCTAAAACACCATACCTAAAAAACACACTATGTACCATAAGTAAAAAAAAACTTCCAGTCTTTCACATTCAATGGCTACTAACATATTTATTCTATTTGTGTTTTTATTATATAAATAAGGAGATAAAAAACTTAATGAGCTTAATAAAATCAAAAGTTATTTTTCGAACATGGGTCTCGCTCCCGTGGAGCCATTTATGCCATCTTCCACCAGGTGGAGCGCCTCATCCAGGAGCGTGGCTGGGAGTTCATGTGGAATGAACGCCTGGGCTACATCCTTACCTGTCCCTCAAACCTGGGCACAGGCCTTCGGGCAGGGGTACATGTGCGTCTTCCACTGCTCGGCAAGGTGAGCTCGCTCCACTCCGGCCAATGATGTCAGGGAACTTCACGTTCACAAACGTTTGTGGTAACAGTAGTGAATGGCATGAATCTGTCTTGATTCTGGTAGGACCCCCGCTTCAATAAGATCCTGGACAACCTGAGGCTGCAGAAACGAGGCACCGGTGGTGTGGACACTGCTGCCGTGGGCAATGTTTTTGATATTTCCAACAACGACCGCTTGGGCAAATCTGAGGTAAACATGACTTATTCAGAAGAAAGGGCGTAGGACAGCATGGGTTCAATTCCGTGCTGAATAAAAATCATCAACTGGGAAGTTATATAGAGAAAGGCAGAAGGCAGGCATTATATGCACCATATACAAACCTATATGGCATACTGCCTCTGTACTCTATCTGTACTGCCTACATAGCCAAGATACTTTAAACAAGAGAGAGAGTGCATCAAAATAACTATAAAAATTGCATTAAAGTAAATACATAAATGTTTAACATAGATGTATAATATCACTATATGTCTGCTGTGTCCTATTAGCCAATCAGGATATTTCAACTCTGTTTAACCTTATAGGACCACAGACATATACGCGGTCGGGGATTTTGTGAAAGGGCGTTAAGCGATGCAGAACTCTGTTATTATTATTATTATTGATTATTATTATTGCTGTTTTTATTGTTGTCATAATTTGATCAGATTTCACAAAATTTGAAAACGTAAACAATGTCCTAAACTTATGTCGCCATGTCAGCTTTGCCTTGAACTCCTTTACCACCTTTATCGTTGCCCACTAGGTGGAGCTGGTCCAGCTGCTGATTGACGGCGTTAACTACCTGATTGAATGTGAAAAGAAGCTGGAGAAAGGGCAGGACATAAAGGTCCCCGCCCCCATTCTTCAGTTCAGAAAGTGAGCCTCACAATGTGAGCTTTAGCCGAATGTGCTGCTAGTTCACCTTCCGTTTTTTTTTGCAAAACTGAAGGTCTTACTCTGTAATAAACTGTAATATTTTAAATGCTGTCTGTCTGGTTCACTTTCTCAGGTGTGCCTTAGTTACATTTTAACACTGACAGTGCTCAGTCTTTCCCCAGCTGCATGACCATAAGGCGCACAGCTACGAAGTCTGACCAGCGAACTGCCAGCTTCGTTCAGTGACTTAGCTCAGCTCCCATTTCACAGCTACAGACTGTTTTACTGCCCTCTAAACTACAGCCACCAAACCAATCCACCTGGCAATCTCATGTTCCCTCTTAACATCAATTGCAAATGGGACTCCATAGTCCTCAAATTAATTCACTAAATCTGCTCTTTCCCACAAATCCTAATGTGAATATGTAAGAGAGATGAGTTGGTCTACTGTCCTGGCCAGGCTGGAATCCTCAATGTTCTGGAATCTTAGGTTCAAAAATTGGGCCAGAGTCTCCTTAGTAGTACAAGGGCAAACACTTTCACAGGGAGGATTAGAAGAGCATTTTCCCAGTAAATGGAGCCTAACAATGTTTGTTTGCCAGTTTAGAGGTACTTTAAACACATTCCATGTAACATTGAAAATGCCACATCACCCCAACATCGTCCAGTGCCTTCAAAATATGCAGCCTTTCCACTTGGGAGGCCTCTGACAACCAGCAGCAGTGACAGACTCTGATTCACCTCAAGTTTCCAATAACGCGTCTTGTTCTGTAGGCGTACCATCTGGATTAAGGAATTTCCAGAGAAGTAACATTTGACTTTGCCTATTCAATAAAAATTGTTTGTGTATTATCATATGTACACATGTTACAGCAGTGTATGTGTGGGTAGCTGACAGATGTGGGGTTAACGTGTAAAAATGTTGTCTTTCCAATATAAATAGTTTCTGAGAAACTGGTGGAAATGTGAACACTCTCCCCCATACACGTTGTATAGGAAGTAAGCCTTCTATCCCTTCAAGAGGAATTGCTTCCCTGCCGTTAAGGCGCTAGTCTGAATGGTCGAGCGGTCTCCCTTGGAAGGCATGGGTTCGAATCCCACTTCTGACATTCCCTGCCTCCTCTCTGTCAACCACTGAACTGTAGCTGTACTTCCAAAAGCGAACACCCCAACCGGTAACGCATTTACGTGGGCCTTCCTTACTACGCGTCCGCATTCCGAACTTAATCATGACATTTCCTATCTCCGAATCAGCCATCAATCTTTTATGATTGTATCCTAGTCACATCTTAAGTCTTCTGACTGCAGAAAATCTATTTACTACCTACTAACTATTTAAAATAACTGTTTAAAAGAAAAGCATAGCATACAAGAATATTAATACACGGACATTTATGATTTTTCTAATTCAAAAGAATAGAAATTTAATTTACTTTCGGACGTGATATTGAAATTGTCAGTCTATGTGTTTCCAGAATCGTCCGCTTAAAGTCGCTTGTAAGACGCTCGTGAGGATTATGCTGTTTTGTGCATATTTTGAACCATTCCAAAAATAATCAATGTAAAACAATAGGAACTTCAGGAGATAAGAACGGGATAGTTGCCGCGTCTGGGTGACGTATATATTGTAGTGAGGGGCGTGGAGAGTACCTGCCATGTGGCTATTGATGATTCGCATCTGGTAGGCGTGGAGTGATGTCTTTTTAACGGGGGCAGGGACAGATGGGGGGTGAATGTGTAGGGAAGCTAGTCCCGTGCTATATTGTAGTGGCGTTTCCGAGCGCCTTCCTTACTACGCGTCCGCGTTCCGAACTTAGTGGGGCAGGCAGGTGCCGCTGCCGCGGCCCAAACACCTGCAACCTCTTAATATTTACCCGCAACTGTATAGTCCAAAAACGGCAGACCTGGCAACTCTGCCCAGAGGGAAGCGAATCCTAAAAAGGAACCGCTAGTCAGTACAGTATACAAGTCACACACAGCCATGAGCAGAAATGCAAAGTTTTGCTTTAAACTGACTTACGTAACAAAGTATTTACTTCATGACTTATTATTTCGCACATTTATATTTCACACATTTTGTATATTTGAACTTGTATTTCTTTCACACTGTTTTCTACAGGGCAGATCACGTTCTGTACTCTTCCGCCGGTTTCCGGGGGAACGCATTTATGCTGCGCTTGTTTCCGCACGGATCTTGCCTTGATCGTACATCCGGGAAAACATGCGAGTTTGACCAGCGGCTCTAGAGTAAGTTTAATTTTAAATATTCTTAGTACATTTGAAACATTTAACATGACAGCCGAGGTTTACGAGTTGAAATTGTTTTTTTTGTGTGTGACGGATTTAATTATCACTGTTGTTGAACCCATACACAGTCATTCCATAATAATGGCAAATGTCTGTACGACAGTTTCTTTTCACCGATGTGAGATGGGTTTAGAACCAGTTATTCTAATTAAGTGAACTGCGTATTTGGCCGTGAAGTTATATTTTAGAAAAAGTTTAATATATCTGATTGAAATTGTTTTTTTATTTTTATCAGAAGGAGTTAAATTTCTCGGCTTTATTTCGATATCTCAGTTGTGTCATTTTGGATATGTGTACGGTCTAGATTATTGTAAAGAAAATAGCCGCGCAGTGCCTGGATGAGTCCTATAACTATTTAGAGCATGGTGGGATGAGGGAGGACGTATTAATCACATCACAGGATAAATACCTGGGGCTGCTGGACATCATGAAACCTAACTTGTTTATTTATTAGGCGATTCAGTGATGACGCGGTGGGCCCGAGGTAACAATGTACAGAAGAACAAGCCGGCAGAGGCGACGCCATGGAGCCAGCTGAAAGCCAACAGGAGAGATGAGGGTGCGTCCACGAGTGGGCGGTTTGGGCCTCTGCGACACACCCAGCCCGATCATAGAGTCAGAAGGCCCAATAAGAAGAAGAAGGACTATGACAATCAGGACGTTAATGGGTTCCTGGAGTACCTGCAGCAGGCAGGTAAATCGCTTCCAACAGGGGACACAGACGAGCAGGGCTTTAGGGAGGAAGTGGCGATGGCGCTAAAAAAGGACCAGAGGCGGGAGAACCGGAGGGTTAAACGACAGCAGGACAAGAAAAGCAAGATGGTGAGTGGGGTTTGGGAGGAAAAGGGTATGGAGCATAGCCGTGCAGGAGAGCAGCGGAGGTTTACAGATAAGCAGTCATGAAATGGCATGTCGTGTGCAGTATTATAGATGTCCTGAGAATAAAGTGAGAGGGCCCATTAGGCTCTTAGTTTAAAATGGCAGTGACCAGGGCACACGTGTGTACATAAGTGCGTAGGAGACTCATTCAATGAATACATTCAAATACTGGTTCAATACAACCCAGTTTAAGAATACCCTCAGTCTAAAAACAGTTAGCAAATACAGTTTTTTTTAAATAAAAGTATAATAGTGGAAGTGGTAATCCAAATACTTCTGAAAGATAGTGACTGCATTGTGATTAAAAGATAAAGCAGTAGAAAAGTACCATGAGGTGTCTTATATCGGTCTCAGATTTGGGGATTCATAGGCTTCGGATCCCTCACAACCCTGAACTGGATAAGCAGTTATGAAAGATGGATGGATAGATGGATGGATGGATGGATGGATAGACTTGGGGATCCTGTGGGAGTTATTTCCACCAGCCAGCTTTTTCAGGGATTGCTGTGTACTTCATTCCTACAGTCATATGACGTTCTGCACCCCTTCCTCTGTCTCTGCTCCCTTTCTGGTTCCCAGCTCTGCTTCCACTGCAGGAAGCCAGGCCACGGGCTGGCCGACTGCCCTGAGGCTGACGGCGATGTGGAGATGGGCCGGGGCATATGCTACCGTTGCGGCTCCACGGAGCACGAGATCCAGAGGTGTAGGGCCAAAGTGGATCCCGCCCTCGGTGAGACGATGCCATCCAATCAGGAGGAAGATGGGCGTGGCCACAAAATGTGCATTTGTTTTTCCTGTGCAGTGTGCAGCTCAAGCTGACTGGACAAATTTTGCATGAGCAGAAATACAGAATAATGGAAGTGCCAAGATGGGCCCCCTTAATCTGGGAAATGTACTAATAATTTAAAGCGTGGGTGAGGAATAGTATCTGCAAAGGGCCAGTGTGTATGCCGGTTTTTTGGATAAACTTTAGATTAGCTGTCTAAACTCAGCTGTGAGGACTTCTCGGCCAATCGGTCCTCTAATTAGAAATCTAATTATCTAATTGCAGCAAAAACCCGCATACACAACGGCCCTTTCTGCCCACCCCTGCTTTAAAGGATCCATAAAATGCTGTGCCATCTATCACCAAATAAGACAAAGTCTGAAACACATATTAAAACACGAGAATGTCTGTGAGTGATTTGAGCTAAGTAACTAATGTGCCCAACCTTTGTCGTGGTTACAGGTGAATACCCCTATGCCAAATGCTTCATATGTGGTGAAACCGGACACTTGTCCAAATCCTGTCCTGATAATCCCAAAGGACTGTATGCTGCTGGTATGTACCACTTCATTTGGTATGAAATGTCTGCTTTTTACAATACCCGTTATAAATGATTATAGTCAACATTGTGTTTTCTGTAAAATTGACTGTTGGAGCACTGAAAATGAGCAGCAGCAAACCACCCATTTCTCATTCTGTTTGTTATAAACATAAAGGTCCTACATAAAAAAACGTCTGCGTTCAAAGGGAAATCCATGCTTCTATTGCAAATACCCTTATTGATTTCTTTATTATTTTTGAAGGGGGGACATATACATCATAATCTCTAAATAGGTTCTCATATGTTGTCCATCAGGAAAAGCACTGCTACTGTTATTTCTATATATTTTTCTTCATAAAAGACGTGTGCTGAATGAGATTTTAATTTTAAAAAGAATTGCAGTATATGTATATATATTCATATGTGTAGAATGTTAGCCATGTTTCCTTCTTGGAGAATAAAATCTGCATAAATGGCTCTTTTCATCTGCCAGGGGGGTGCTGCCGCGTCTGTGGTTCTGTGGAACACTTTCAGAAAGACTGTCCTGAGAACCAGAATTCAGGTACCTCATCTATATGAACCTGGGAGCCTAAATCTGTGCTCATGCTGTGCGATTTTTTTTTTTTTCACTTGCGTTTTCTGGATTGGCCCGAGTTTCAGCTTAATCGCGCCTCATGCATCATGTAGTATACATGGGGTAACGAGCACCGATTAACCCCTCACCACTAGCTCCCGATCGGCAATCATATGGCTGGATGAAAACCAAACCTGAAATTCTGGTTGTCCCTCGTGAGGGTATCACACTGCTGATGGCCCGTATAGTGTGCGCACATAAATCAGGAGCTTAGACTTTTCAACGCATGCGATTTAGTAGTACAGTTTGAGCTGGAGGTTTACAAAATGATTGAAAATCATACAGTGTAAGCCCAGCTTTGTGTATTAATAGGCTTATCATTAATATTTGCCTCCACCTCCAAGATTGGGAAGCATTTTTGACCAGTGGGGGCATGATGGCAGGTTTGGGAAAGTTATTGACCCTAATGATTAGTCGGTTTTCTTTGGAACCTTTTTTTTCTGCTACAGTTTAAGGATGTGATTGGATGCCCACACTGCCTTATACTCTCTGCTTACCTCAGGGGGCAGTAGCCTCAGAATTCCTGAAACCCTGACTGTATATGCATTGAAAATGGTAACGGGATCATAGGAGTGTTCACACACACACACACACACACACACACACACACACACACTATTTCTGTATGTTACAACATTAAGGTCTTGGTTTATTGGCTGGGGCATGTCCACTCAGGACCCTGTAGACAACCTCACCCTGTTTGCTCTGTTTTGGGTAGCATGATAAGAAATTGGACTGAAAAGCTTGAATAGTTCCTGGAAGCCTGAGTGTGTGAGCTTTATGAAAGAGTGAAGCAGGACTGCGTTTTATGTTAATCTAAAGAGAAATTGTTGTTTCTAAGGATGACTGAGTCTGTTTTTTTTTCCCCACAGGAAATGCGATCACTGTGGCTCGCCTGTCCAACACCATGAGTGCTGACCATGAGGATGTTTACCTTCCAGTCAAGAAAGTCAAGCCCAAGTCAGAAAAGGTGGTCGTCTTCTGAATCACACAGACCAATGGGTGGGAATGCCAAACTCCTTTAAGGCTTTAGGACGGCTAACACCAGACAGTCACTTTGATTTTTGTGACCCAGGGTCCCCTCCAGCCCACCTCCCCCTCCAACAGGAAGAATCGTCACGTCTTTTGGACTTGATCTTTCAGAAGATCTCATCATATTCTCATTTACGAAACCGCTTCATGTTTATGCTTCTGCATTTTCTCCCACCCTTTGGAGGTTCTTTGACACTGTTACTCTTCTTCTGTTCCTGTCATTGCTCAGCAGTTGAAGCTGGTGCCTTCAGTGACTAGAGAGAGCAAGTCCCTTAGAGAGGGGTATCCTTAAGTGACGCCGATTCCCTCGTGGTTGTTGTGGAGCTACTAAAATGCATATGAACGATAAGGTGCAGAAGCAGTTTGCACCATTATTTGTAAGGAATTAAAATGTTATATGATCTAAAACAAAGTTCAATGGCATTTATTAAAATATGTACATAAATATAAGTTTTGTAAATTGCACTTTCTGTTTAGGGAAACGGTTCAACAACCGAAGTGACAAAATTTAGAGTGCATAAAATATTTGTATATACACTTACATCAAATAAGCCTTTACATTTGTACATCAGCAAATAAGCTTACAACCAAGGAAGGCATTTATAGTGTTTCAAAATACTAAATAAATCAATGATAATAAATATTACAGGCATAATTTCAGAGAATCAATATCTGATTGTACACATTTTGTTGTGTATACTTTAATTTCAAGGCCCTCATGTAAACCGACGTATCATGTTGTTTAAATATGTTACTTAACCATTATAGTTTATAGACATTCAAATAATATACAGCCGTACACACGCAGTTACAGCTTTCCGGTAGGAAGCTTATATTCACTGGACGTTTTGCGGGATGAAGGGTGGCATTCAGAGCACATCCCTCTCCAGGAAAGCGATGCATGATGACGCCGTTTCCTCCATGGACCTGGACCAGCCTGTGAGGTTCCCCGCGACATATGGCAGGACCCCCAAGGTCACCTGGTTGTAGTAAGACACCTATTTGCAGCAACAGCAGAAAAAACATCAACAAATCATCAGTGCAGTAAAATTCCACCTTCTTCCAGCCCTGAAACCGAAGGAAGGGCATCACCCCGGACGGATTGTAGATAAGCTGTAATACGCTGAGCCTTGTACTGGTAAATGTAAATGTGCTCCCAGGGGTTTGTATGAATACAGCCTTTACAAAATTAGAAGGTAAAATAAGGTTGCCCAAGAATCCAACTTAAGTTTAACTATTAATTATATGATAGTGATCCTAAGTTTAATAAATTGTGAATTACGTAAATATTCAATAAGATTGATTAATCAATAAACATCTCTCAAATGTAGCATCCAGATATTTGAATCAATATGTTCAAACTGCTTTTAGTTTTCCCAGTTTTTTAAATATTGTGATCAGAAGCGTATATCATCCCAGAGCTGAAGAACTAAGCATGTTGATTAGACTGAACAGATTCTACCACTGGAGTAGCCATGTGAAAAATGCTGTGTGGAGATGGGTATGATTGCTCAGTACTACTGGCACAGACAAAGGCGAGGCTGCACGGTGATGCACGCTCACTGTCACTGCTCTTGGTCTTATCATTAGCCATGTTGGTAGAAGGAGTAAGAACATAATTATGGCTGCTACTCTCAGTCTAAATAAATTATTCCAGTAAGAAGTGAAAGGTAACAAACTAAAAGAGGCAAAGGTCCCACCTTGGAGGTGGTGCAGCTTTTGCTCCAGATCAGGAAACCGGCGCATTGCGTTTCACTCCTGATATAGCCGTCCTGGGGAGGGACAGCTGATAATGTGACTGACCTCAGGGCGATGATGTAAGGGTCTCTGAAAAGAAAAGAAAATAAGAGTCGCACTTTCATTAATTCTCAAACTTTTTCATAATGAGTGACGCGGTGTTTACCTTATTGCAATGTGAACTTTATTCATTGTAATTATTTGTTAATTTGAACACAAACATGGTTAAATCATTAAACAATGTAGCTCAGTGTCCATTGTATGCTATAAAGCATTCCACAGATTTTTAATTTACTACATTTATGTGAGATTTGGAAAATTCTACAGAGAAACAAAGGCACGATGGAATGACTTAGAAATAGCCACTAGGTGTCACTGTTCCTCTATTAGATGACATTGTTTGACATTGACCACAGAATACAGCAGGACATAAACAGTAGGTATCCTCTGATTTATAAACATTAACCTTCAAATTTGGATTAAACGTCCTTAATGAGAGGTAAAAGTCACCTGATATAAAGCCAAATAGAATGCAGTATGAAGATAAGGACGGTTTCAGCGTGGCATCTGCTCTTCGTACAGGGCAATGCTTTATATTGGCCTCAGCTATGTTGACTCTGAGCTAGATTGTTCCATGAGACATTGTTCCATGTACATTGGCACAACGTGCTTCCAGCTGGTGGCACAGGATGTATCAGGAACGCCTGGAACACCAGTGTTGTTGACATAATCGTAAATCAGAGGAACATGTTTACTCTGACTGTTTATTCTGATCGGAATCCTTAATTTGACCAAAAGAGCACCTTTTGAGCAGGGTCTTCTTTAGCATGATCTCAGAAGTCCTACTATGATTTTAAACAGTGATTTTAAATGTGATTGTGCTCAGAGATATTCTGAGCTTATTGTGTGCGCACAAGTTCCTGGGTAACACTTTACTTGGGGCTCACAAATAATGTAGTATTGTGCTATTACTTATCTATCAATTAACCACAAGCTAAGTGTTAGTTGCAAACTGATCTCATCTTTTATCTCAGGCAAGTACTATATTTGTCAATATATCTGTTAATTCTGTAAACTATTATGAAATACTGAAGGAACCACTGAAGGAAGTACTGTAGGAACAAATTAATACAGGTGAAATACTGATGTCATGTTTGTTCATCATTAATGAATCACAACACATCTTTCATCTTAAATACCAACTATATTTCTTCATAATTTGTTCATGATTTGTACTCCAGTAATAACTGAGTTACTACTATGAATTTCTGTCCGCTCAAATAAGTGCTACCAGCTGCTGCTTCCTTGTCTCTGTACCTGTCCTTGCAGGGCTGTCTCTTGGACAGGAGGAACACAAAGTCCCGTCCACACTCGCCACTGATGGCTGGACATTTCACATGGTATACCCTCTCCTCCTCGTCTGCTTTCTCCACCTCCTCACAGCTCCTGCAGTGGAGAAGTGGGCTGTAATTCAAATTAGTCTAACTCTGACACCAAGGCACAATTCATATCTTTCAGCATAACATAGAATCTACATGTGTTTCAGTGTCGAACAAGGCATGTTAATTCGTATCTACGTAAATACTGAAAATACTGTATACTTTAACAGGTACACTTTGCTTGAGTGTTTTAAAATAGCGGCTCTGTTCCTGAGGGTAGGGGTGCTGTAAAGGGGAAGAGAGTTCGAACCGTCTCAGGGGCCCCTGAGTGACAGCAGGGGCGGAGCCAGACAGCAGGGGCGGAGCCAGACATTAAGGGCTTAGCCCAAACCTTAGGGCTCCGGGGAGCCAGCACTATTTTTCAAGCCATTTGTGATAATGGAATGGCTAAAAATCTGTACATCTATTGGGAAAAACATGGTCGTTTATGTCAAAGTTATTTTAAGGACCTAAAAGATTTGGGCTTTTGAGAAAACGTTCAGGGCTGGAGCCTCAGAAGCCACCCCTAACCCCCCCCAAGTCTGCCACTGAGTGACTGTGGCCCTGAAGAATTTGGAACATAATGTGATTGGTCTGGGTTTGGCATATGCTTTCATGGGGTCCAAAATGGCAAGCAGCAGCCCTGCCTGAGGGCCACAGTATTTCAGTCAGGCAATGAACCTGACTAAGCCTTTTTTCAACTAGAGCCTTTTACTGTCACTTAATCGATGTAGATATTTGTCTGGGTTGCGGAGCTTTGGATCTGGCCGATGTCCAGCTTACAGGTAGTGCTGGTCCCACTGTGGGCGCAGACAGAGGTCTGAAAGCAGGGAGAATGCGTGGAAGGCTGGAGCGTGGGCATGCATCTCCACCCTCATGCACAGAGAGTCCTGGTCGTCATTCACTGACACGCTGATCTGCACACGCAAAGGGAAGAAGGTGTTCATGTCCATCTCCTGCAGGAAACACACTCAGCTCTGTTGCTCAGCTTTCAAATAAGGTACATAAGTTACACTATTACAGTAACTTAAATGAGTAACAGGGCTGTTTACTTTGGATTTGGTGGGCAAAGAAGTACAGTGGAATATACTGTATGTTCTTCATACAAATGCACTGCATAGATGTTTAGTTCTGTTCTTTACCTTGTCCCCGATGCTGCTGGCTTGCCAGTCCTGCTTTGCAGCCAGGATAGTGAGAGTTGCCACGTTGTTATATCCCAGGTAGACCTACAGAGGACACAATGGTGCTCTTCCCTGAGTCCAGACAGTCCAGTGACCTAAGTCTGGTTCCAAAACACCGATTTGCGCATACCCTCTTCCGAACTTGTAAGTACAGCAACTTCTGTCGTCTCACAAGCATCTAATCATGCAAATATGAGCTGCTTCCAGCAAATTTTCCAAACGACGTATCTTTCGCGCTACATCTCCAGGTTTTGGAGATGAGTGTCACGGGAGCAAACTTTCGGTTGAAACTGCGCTGCGGATTCCGTGTCAAAAGGCAGGAGTATTGTGACATTTAGAAATGGGGGAGTGACACAACAGGAAAAGGTCAGCAGAAGAACACGCATATCCAGAAAGTCACAGCTCTGCTAATTAACCTTCCCCGGGTTTCGAACCATCTCATAGATGTAAAGGGCATGGCCATAGATGTCATTTACCTGATTGCTTTTATCCCATGGAACCGACAGGGGCCCTTCGTCTTTGCTAGATAAGAGGTGCTTCCTGCAACGACACAGGCTGTGTTTTATTGGTGCACAATTACAGGGGGCATCAGCCCTCTCTAAATAGGAAAATATGGCCACATTAATTTCTTCAAGGACAAAGAATATAGCCTGCAGGAGAGAATAAACGCTTTTAATGATCAGACTCTGCGTTCTTCTACTTGAATCATGCACAACTCATAAAGCAATAAATAATGCTGAGCTGTGCATCTTCCCAGAAAGAAATCATTATTAAATGTGTTCCAACGCAAAGTCAAGCATATTTCATTATTATTTCTCTACATTAACAATTAAAAAAGTTCAAAGGTATTTTGCAGGATAGTGGATTTATCACAGCCATTTGTATTGTGCCTTTGCAAACACATTTTTATTTGATTTAACCAGCTCCTTGGATGTTTGAGCCGCGCAAAGGTTTCATTCTGTTATTGTTGAAAAAGCCTTCGCAATTTATGGTGTGATGTGAACGGCAGTCAGTCGCTTTGTGGGTCTGTTTTTGTAATTATTACATTGTGGGGACCAGATTTCCCCACAATGTGATAGAAACATGTAGCTTTTTACCTTTCTCTGTGCCCACAAGGATAACCACAATTTTATAAAAATCTGTAAATGCAATCAAAAAACTAAAAATGCCAAGTCTTGTATTTTGTTTGGTTACTTATGGTCATGGTTAGGGCTGGGTAAGGGTTAAATAAGGTTGTCATAGTTTGGATTAGGGTAAGACTCATATAAGTGAGAGATATGAATACATCGACTGAGTGTTTGTGTGTGTGGTGGTGGGGGGCACTGCACCTGGCCAGGCGGATTCTCCTCCTGACTATGGCTCCAAGGTGTCTCCTCCCTCCATCCTTGGAGAATAAACAGGACCAATTTGGTTCTACTGTGCTCACACAAATGTTAGTGTACATAAAATATGCCATGCTTCCAGCAATCATGAAATAGCACAAAAGATAAGTGCAGGGTACGCTGTTAGTGTAGTTCTGTCAGATGCATGGGAGGGCCAATACAGGCGTTATGTAAAGTACACTGGGAAAAAACAGGTATGTGTGCAAAGGAAAGTAGCTGTTTTGCTCCTGAATAAAAATATACTCTTTCTCTCATGTTTTTTGAATCATTGTTCAACAATTAAAATGTAAATGCTGTCATTGCATTCCTGGTGAGTATAACTAATACAGTAATTGATTGGTTGGTAATGTATATCTGTAATGATTTTACGTAGCACTGCAGTGCCCTCATGAAGGTGCTAGCTGAGGCCTACCTTTGTGGCGTAGGTGACTCTGGGGAAGCTGTGCTGCTGGTCTTCGTCCATATGGTAGATGAGGAAGGCACTGTTGATGTGTCTCGGTCTCCCCTGGTTCCACTCCTGGCAGTTATAAGCTTCCACCTTCACTCCCACCTCTGCACTGTGAAGTCAAAGGAATCACACTAATGACAGGCATCTTGACCCAGGTACAGCAATAGCACACAAGCTCTCTACCAATGACAGCAGATTTACACCTTGAAACAAACACACCCTACATTATTACATAATATAGCGTTTTGCACAATTTATAGCCAATTTACTTAAGTCAAAGAAACTCAGTCAAACTCAGTCAAAATAAACTATTTATCTAAGATTATCGATGAAACCATCCTTGGGTAAAACAGAGAAGACTCAGTCAGGTAGTGAATCATAAATATGTGAATATGGTTAGGCAAATGTAAAAGGTACTGTGGTCTGATGGGGTTGGGTGCAGATGCATGACGGCACCTTTGCTCAGTACCTCGTTCCAAAGACGTTGTTCACCATGGCCTTGAACACCAGCCTGTCTCCAACGGTGGATGGACCCCGGAACTTAAACATGTCCACAGCCCGCAGGGTAGGGAAAGTCCCACACAGACGACTATAGCGGAAAGGGGTGGGCTTAGGGGTATGCAGCAGGTAGGGGAGGGGCAGGCGCGGGGCCATTTAGTGGAAGCACCCTTGAGTAATGTAGTTTTTATTCAACATCACGTAAGTAAACATCTTACTGTAAATGTAAAGCTTTCAAGTTTCATTCAAGATTTTGTTGTCATGTTTGGAGCAACACAGTGGAATTCTGATGCCACGTTGCAGGAGAGGGGACAGGTGCAGGGTGAGACAATAGGACAAATTGTAGTGCAATATAAGTGACAAGACAGTGCAAGATAAGACTATGTAATATAAGACAATAGATAATAAATTACTGCTACAACACAGGATTAAATATAAGATTACAATATTTTAATCCTATTTGGGATATTGCTCTTGCACCTTTGAGTAGGTACTTGGACTAATCATCCCCAGCCCCTCTCATCCTGGTCCTTCATATATAACACTTCTGTTTAGCTGTATATTTACTGTATTTATATCTGTAAAACCTTGCCTGTTTATCCCTACAGCAGCAACTTTAGTATCCAAGTAAAATGTTTTATGTATGTTTGTGCTTGGCAGATGCACCTTAATTCTGAGTCAGATTCTGGCTAGACATGATTCCTATATTTAGCTAGATAACTAAGTGTATAAGCTATCACTAAATCTGGTATTCAGGTAAGCAGTGTGTGATATATGGTTAAATCTGGGAAGCTGCACTGTGGCCCTTTTGCATTGGGTTGGTGATTAGTTCAAATACAAGAACTCATGGCCATAGGTGGAAATTAGTGGGAGAACATTTCAAACTGGATTTGAGGAAGGGTATGGAATAGTCTTCCTGTTAGTGCAAGCTAAATCCTTGTGTTCCTTTAAATCAGAACTTGATAAGATTTTAAAAACTCTGAGGTATTAGTTAAGTACTCCCCAAACGAGCTTGATGGGCCGAATGGCCTCCTCTCGTTTGTATATTTCTTATGTTTAATTGAAACAAGCATAGCATATCACGTGTGACGATGAGCACACTATATAAAACCAGTGTCGTGCTGAAAAGACCTTGAAAGACATATATTTAAAAAACACATATCTTGGTTTGGTTGGTGGCTGGGCTGGTGCCTGGCGGGTGGAATTTGGCGTGGACGGGTGTGGGGTGGTCCATGTGGGGAGCAGGAATGTGGGGTGCGGGTGTTTGTGGGTCCTGCTGAAGTAGAGGTGGCTGATTATGGGGGAGACCTTGGTGTGTGTGTTGGTGCTTCCTTGTCCCACTCTCTCCAGTGTGGGGAAGCAATTAAAAAGGCCAATAGGATGTTGGGATATATCTCTAGGT
>JAODKN010000114.1:26231324-26257190 GCA_026774425.1 Petrocephalus zakoni
TGATTGGTTGATTAGATAATTGCATTAATGAGAAATTGAACAGGTGTTCCTAATAATCCTTTAGGTGAGTGTATATAATGCATTACAAATGACAGCTTTAAGTAAAGTAATACCAACCTGACTACCATGAAGATGGACATCTCCATAAAAAATCCATCCGTCACGTTATTATTCTTTATGATCTTTATAATGGAAGTTTTGACCATCATTAATTGATTATATTAATCATTAATACTGATGCATTTTTTTGTACTCGTACATAGAATTTTTTTGTGACATGTTAAGTATATGTCGACATTTTCTAGCAGATATTATTGTTGCTATAGAATCACTAATAAATGCTCATGACTAAAGACTGACATCAGGGTGTAATTTTGGTCACCTGGCTGCCACAGTAGCAACATTCTCCATCCATGACATAATCTGTCCGCCAAAGGTATTGCCGTGGTGATTCGCATGGGGTGGCAGCACCAGCTCGATGCACTCCACCTGAGTCATCTCTGTAGGCTTCAGGGGGAGGCTGTCTTTTCTGCTGTGCAGACCTGCCATGACACACAAAGACCGCGTACCTTTAGCCTTGGAATGAATATTGAAGAGGACGTTAGTTGCTTAACAGAAAACATGCAGCTTCTGTTTATTTACCAGCTACGACATCTCACGTCTTCTCTAGAATAGAGAAGAAAGAAATAATAATAATAAAATTAAAACTGAAATAAAATAATTGAAAAATATTGAACAAACAATTTTTTGGTTTCGCTTTGGATGAATGCCATGTCTATACGAATCTACAAATACATTCATAACACATTATATTGTATTCATAAAGCATAACTATAGTTATACGTATATTTATAAAAGTGCATAACACATTACAGACATGTTTATTATGCATTATAAAGCTCTCATCTATAATGCACTGCATATACCTTTATAATGCAGTTCAAAGCATCCTTAATTCTTTTTTTTTTTTTTTTGTTTTCTGCATCCTGATTAGCGCATTGTGTTCTGGGTCCTGATTGGTTGTAGACCATTGTCAATCAATCTCCTCCGTGCCGTGTCTCCCGTACAGTACAGAATGCATTCAGCGTCAAATTTACATAAATCTTCGATCGCTAGCACTGTGACTCTGAAGTGCTGTACTGTATGTTTGTAAGTTTTCTCCCCAACAAACCCAACAATGTCGACGAAACGTTTTGCACCGTCAAAGGCACCTGTGGTAGCATCCAAAAGGCAGAGGAAGATGCTAAAAAAGTCTATAAAGTGTGTTGTGAGGGGTTTTACAGCCTTAAAACATCTATAATAATTGTAAAAAATAAAGCTGACTACTTCATGGATTTCGCCTATTGCAGGTTATTTTTAGAATGTAACTCCCGCGATTAATGAGGGACCACTGTAATGCATTATGAAGGTATCGATAGTGCATAATAGATAAGAGCTTCTTTGGAGCTTATGAAGAATTATAATCGACAGTATAATGCCTACTCACTGTCAATAGATGCTACAATGCTTTTTTAACTTATTTTAACCATTACAATGCTTTATTATTTGACAGCTTCAAATAAAATGTTTCTGAATTTTTCTGAAAGAACATACACTATATTGCCAAAAGTATTGGGATGCCTGCCTTTACACACACATGAACTTTAATGACATCCCATTCTTAATACATAGGCTTCAATATGGGATTGGCCCACCCTGTGCAACTATAACAGCTACAACTTTTCTGGGAAGGCCTTCCACAAGTATTTTTGACCATTCTTCCAGTAGAGCATTTGTGATGTTGGGTGAGAAGGCCTGGCTCGCAGTCTCTGCTCTAATTAATCCCAAAGGTGTTCTATTGGGTTGAGGTCAGGGTTCTGTGCAGGCCAGTCAAATTCCTCCGCATCAAATTCGCTAATCCATGTCTTTATATAACTTGCTTTGTGCACTGGTGCACAGTCAAGCTGGAACAGGAAGGAGCATGAAATTGTCCAAAATGGCTTTGTATGCTGAAGCATTAAGAGTTCCTTTCACTGGAATTAAGGGGCCAAGCCCAACCCCTGAAAAACAACCCCACACCATAATCCCCCCTCCACCAAACTTGACACTTGGCACAATGAAGTCAGGCAAATACCATTCTACTGGCAACCGGCAAACCCAGACTTGTCCATCGGATTGCCAGACAAAGGAGTGTGATTTGTCACTCCAGAGGACACGTCTCCACTGCTCTAGAGTCCAGTGGCAGTGTGCTTTACACCAATGCATATGATGCTTTGCATTGCACTTGGCAATGTAAGGCTTGGATGTAGCTGCTCGACCATGGAAACCCATTCCATGAAGCTCTCCACACACTGAGCTAATTTGGCCATACGGAGTTTGGAGGTCTGTAGCTACTGACTGAAGTTGGCGACTTCTGCATACTGTGCATTTCAGCATGCGCTGTTCCTGCTCTGTGATTTTATGTGGCCTACTATTTTGTGGCTGAGTTGCTGTTGTTCCCATTTGCTTCCACTTTGTTATAGTACCACTAACAGTTGACCGTGGAATATTTAGTAGCGAGGAAATTTTATGAATGGACTTATTGCACAGGTGGCATCCTATCACTGGACCATGCTTAAGTTCACTGAGCACCTGAGAGCGACCCATTCTTTCACAATTGTTTGTAGAAGTAGTCTGCATGCCTAGGTGCTTGATTTTATGCACCTGTAGCAATGAAAGCGATTGGAACACCTGAATTCAATGATTAGGAGGGGTGTCCCAATACTTTTAGCAATATAGTGTATATTAATTAGATCATGGATGACATGGGTGAAATCCTGGTAAAGTGGTGTGTAAGGCCCATGGAGGAATGTGTAGTTTGTCATTTCTGCACAGGTTGACAATTATCCCCTGTATTTACCAACTCCAGCACAAACCGAGGGCACATGCAGGAGGGGCAGTACTGACATATGGGAGCTGGTTTAGTCACTGCCTGTCCACTGCTCCTGTAGTGGGAGGGGAGACGAAGTGGATAACGGAATGAATTCTGTTTGTACCCCCAGGAACGGTCATGCCGCTGTCGCCTGGCTGGCCCCTGGCTGGCCCCTGGCTGACCCCGGGCTGGCCCCTGGCTGCATTCTTTCCAGTGTTACACATGGACTATGTGCAGAGTCACATCTTTCCTGGCCCTCGTTGTGCTGGCCACCTGTTTTCGTGTGATCATGGATTCAAGATGCCTGGCAATAAATCAAGCAATCATGCATCTTCTCTTTTAACTGTGCTCTTAGATTCCTTATAAAAGCAATGATAGGACCTTGCTATGTACAATGTGGCTACAATCTCATGACCAATGAATCCTTACATGACTAACTTGGCTTTGTGTATAGATTAGGTTTTAAGGAAGATGGTGAGGGTTGAGGGTGACTTCAAACCCACTCTGGTATGTATCCGTTTTAGTTCTCTCTGCTTCCTGACAAGCTGTGCGCCTACCCTCTCGACCTTAAGCCCAACAAGAACTGGAAAACAGCTGACCATTGCCGTTTAGGATGTGGTAATCCTGCATGAGTTTGGCCAAGCCCCCCTGGTTGTAGAGGCGGAGTCTGCGTCTCTCAGAGGCCAGCGAATGCTCCAGCTGATCTTCTGCAGAGATGGGGGGACTGACCGGTGACAGGCAAACCTGCAAGTGTGACCAGGCAGTGCGGTGAGCCGCATAGCTGGATGGAGCTTCTAAGGTGTCCACAAAGACATGAGGCGTATCTCACCTTCTCAGATCCTGTGGGTTTGCCCACGAATGTGGAGAAAGCCACACAGACCTTCTTTTGCATGCCACTCAGCACGTCCTGCACAGTCACATGGATACCAACCTACACACGTCAGATTTTATTGTTACATTATGTAGTTAAAATGGGCTTTATATATCTTATAGCAGGGGTGCGACAGTCCATTCCAGGCAAGACATGCATATGCACATCTTCTATGCACATCTTCCTAGCTATTTCAGCCAGCGATGGAAGTGCACCAGTAAATTCTCTTTGTATTTTTTTGCCAATCAATGCCTACAAAATACATATAATGTAATTGCTTCAAGTGGAACACGGAGGAAAGCCATAAATGTCAAAGATAAAAACACACAGTACCATCAACTTTGTTTTACTAATGACTAAACAAATTATGCAGGCCAGATATGCAACTCAATAGAGCACTAAACATGTAATAACCATAGAAGTACTATAGTAGAAGTTACCACTAATAGAACCGTATTAGTATTCAAATTACAACAATAAAATATGAATACAAAAATATTAAACTATGCAATAATAATAAATTACAAGGCCCTGTACATTAAACCACACCAAAATAATTTAATACCACAGAAAAACAGTGCATTTGATAATTGTTTTCATCACATTCCTTACCCCAGGAAAAGGATCTTGTTGTAAAGGCATTTAGGGTATCTATGGAGTAAGTCCATGTGTATATATACTGTCCACCACAAAGTGGGATTGACAACTCTAACAGGAGAGCAAGGTGGGATATGAAAGAATCCTGTGTACCAGTAATTGTACAAATAAAAAAAATACACAGTGAAATATTATGCATAATCTGTAGTATGTGACATTTTTGTCATGAATGTATGTAGTTAATATTCCAGGTCTGGTAATATTGTGTGAAGGCTCCAGTTTCGGTTTTTCAAATTATATGAAAAACATACAGAATGTCGATTAAAATCTAAACCAGTAATGTGATTTTGTTTCTTATCCTTCACATTTGTAAATGTTTATGCAAATCTTTAATGCGTATTCACAGTGCTGTGTGCAAATGGCTCACTGTACAGATTTCGTACATTAATTACACACACACAGCTATAACATCTAACCATCCATTTGACAAGCTCGCCTTCTGCTGCTGTGCACCATTATGACGGTTCATGAAAGTTTAAGTCGGAGGTAGAAAGTTCAGGTGCAGAAAGTACAAATCCACACCAAGGATTCTGTTTCAACCAACCAGTTGCATACTCTGTGACAAAGACTCTGTGCACTGAACAGGTTGGTTGACACAAAACCTTGGTCTGGATTTGTACTTTCTGCACCTGAACTTTCCACTTCTTGTTATACATGTGCTCCTTTATCTACAGCAGTTGATGGCCGCCTGACCTACCTCCATACTGGTATTGAAAGCTCGATTTACTTTGGCTTTTATGTTTATTACTTGACCAACCCTGCAAAAAGAAAGACAATATGATTTCATTAGATTACGAATTATAGCTCAGTCTACATTTCTTTTATTGCAGATCGTTAAAGAGCAAAAGATAGAGAATACCTTACGGTCTCTTCAAACTGGATATCATCCATGGACGCCGTGACGCAGGCTATTCCAGCATGCTTCTCAGCTGAAGAAGCAGAAAAAATAGATGTGAATTCTGCAAATCTGCAAACAATATGTAGAAATACATTCCAACAACCTTGAGCTTGACAAGACAGAATGGGATAAAATGTCAAGATAAGCCGATATGAGCTGAGATAAGATGAGCAAAAATAAGACAAAGATAAGGATGAAGATGAAGATAAAACTTATTGAAAAAAAACAGCAGGAAATTGTGGTACATAGAGCAGCAAGGTACGTAAAGTGTACACAAAATAACGCAATAAAATCAAAACGCAATAAAGTGCCAAGGCGATACACATAATGTCGGCAAGTAAACACACTGAAGGAGAAATACAGCTGGAAATGACATAAGCATGCGGCTAAACATGATAAGACATCGTGCTAGAGATATCAATGAAAATGAAGTATTTCAATGTTTATTTCATATTTTTATGAAAAATTCCATGTCTAAAATTATTTCTACCCCTTCCCAGTAATCAATGGCAAAGCCTTTATTTGCCATTACTGCAGTCAAACGGTTCTTATAATCAACAAGCTTCTTGCATTGCAGTGTCTGATGGCAGCAGGATGGAGGGATCTATAGTAGCACAACAGTTATGTGGACACTCCTATTAATTAAAAGAATTGGCCAATTAAGCCACACCAATTGCTAACACAGGTATATAACTACACACACAGTCAAGCAATATCCAACAACAAACAATAGTAGTAGAACGGGCGGTCGTACAGAAGAGGTTAGTGACTTTCCATTTGATGCCATCATTGGACAGCATCTCTCCATCAAGTCAGTTTGCCAAGTTTCTGCTCTGCTAGAGCTGCCCAGGTCAACTACAAGAGAAGTCAGGGTGAAATAGAAATGTCTGGGAGCAGGTATGAAGTGCGAGACCATACACATACACATACGCATACTCTTGTTTTCTCAATGAAATGTAGGAAAAGCTGGTGCCAACATACTACACTTAGGATCAATGTTCAGTCATAGGATGCTGTAGAGATACCACATTATTATTACTGGTGAAATAAAACCAGTCTCCAGCCTGACAAGTCTTGGGATAGATCTAAGGGGATTTCAGACAAGCGAGATATTGTAGCCGAGTGGTGATGTCTTTAGTATGGAAGAGGAGTTCACCATGGATTGTAAAACAATGCCAGACTACACAGCTGCATACACATATATATGTGTGTGTGTGTGTGTATATATATATATATGATTATTTTTCCCTCAACTCAAATAACTATAATAACTGTAAAATGCAACCTTAGTTACCAATGGTTTTAATAATATTACATTTTCAAAAATGCAGGGAGATCATACACACATATAATGAGGAGATAATGCTAATTAAATTTTTTTATGCTGGACAAAGCAGCATAAAACAGCTCTTGTCTTCATCGCTATGGCTGCATGACAGAATCCCTCCTCCCATGTGCAGCAAACATAGATATCATTTCTGCTACCATTTGATCTTGTGACAGGCAGAAAAGCGGCGCAGGGGTTGACTTTTGTCATCGACATCACAGGGCTCAACCCGATCCATTACAGAGCTGTCACACTGGCGGCACATCAGTAGTACAGCCGGTGGCAACATCAAGTGCCGTTTGCCCGCTAGTCAAAACTCTATGTACGCAACATGACCTACACTCACCAACAGACATGAGGACACGGCTTTGATCAGCGGTAGCCAATCAAAATGGGTAAATCGAGATTAATACAGCAATCTAGAACCTCTTCATTTCCCAACATGTCCAATGAACAGTGAAGGTAAAGCATGTGAAGGAGACAGAACCAAGCTGGTTATAATACTTTAATTGTGTGTGCTTATGGTTTCTGTTTTTTTCTATTGTGGGAATGGAAAATGAGACTTCCGCACCATTTGGGTCACGTGAATTTTATTGTACTGAACTCTGCTCCCTATGAGAAGATGCTCCCCTCTCCTCATGTGAAGAGCCTGTTTACCAACAGCTAGTGCTTAGCACCTTATCAATATTTTATCTCTCCAACTGGAGTAGAGAAAACCCCTGATAGCATGAACTGCTGTGAGAGGAGAGAACAAACGTAAATCATTTATGACTCCGGCAGCCTGAAAGGTCCATTGGAAAGTGAATATATCTTTGCTAGGTGATGAAAGCCTAGGTCTGGGTCTGGGTGAAAGGTAGCTGTGCTGGTGCTTTTAGCAAGTCTTCCAAAGGTTTCAGTTCTTGATAAGAGCTTCAGCGATTTACATTGTGTGGGCAAAAATGCTTATTAAGCTATGCGACCCGTCAAGCCGTTCTGTGGAAGTTAGAATGCGCTGCATGCATGGCATGCTGCCGCTATAATGTGCTGCCTGCTTGCATTTGGCCTGTCCAGAGCCCTGGCCATCTCCTGCATGTGCCCATTTTCCAGCTGCATTTTTGGAATGGCCAGCATCAGGTGAAATATCAATCTGCAACCTGAGCGATTTTAGTACATACTGCCTAAAATTATTGCACAACTGGATAAGGCAAGGTATATCTACATATTATTCAGTATACAACCACCCCATACATATAGCTTCATGCCATCTGTGCATTAAAACAAACTAAAGGAATATTGCTTATGAAAGCCTCCCAGACAGGCTGTGTGCAACCCCAGTGTGTGTACGGAATGCAGTGTTTACTTCTGACTGTGAAAAATGGTTGACTTTTCGAATTATGATTATTGTTCTACTTCAGTGAAGACAAATGCTCACGATTTGACATTTAATCATGTACGAATTACTGGAGCGGCTCAAAAAAGAGGCAAGGGTTGCCACGTAGAGCACAATAACTCTTCGGAATCCGATTTAGCAATCATATGATTAGCATAACTTTTATATAATTTTCAGTCAATATGCACCCATTTTTCAGTTTTAAAAGATCAGCTCCATTTTAATGCTGCTGCTGAGCCCATACATTTTTCCAATATATGATGAACTAAATGAAGAACTGGTTTTGGGAAGGGCTTCCATCTCCCACATCATCAACGGGATGAGGAACCCACCTGCTAGACATGCAGTAGTGTCGATCCACTTCAGCAGTTGCCCGGCACCCAGATCACCCCGGTGATTGGCATGACAAGGCAGGACAGCCTGGCACATCTGGACCTCTGTCTGGCACCGGGGTGACCCATCAATAAGCTGATCTTGCCCACCAGGACTGGGACTGCTGCACATCGTGGCTCCTGATGCCCGGTGACCGAGTGCTTGTATAGAGTGCAGTGCCCCCTGCATGCTCCTGCTCCTTATCTACACCATTCTGCTAGCTATGCCAATAAACGCCCCGGGAAATATGAGTCCCGCTCAGACCCAGCCAACGGGGAGCTGGGGTAGGGGACCAGCCCACTGGCAGCCAACTGAATGTCTTCTCACCTAACAAATGCTATGTAATTATGTACAGTATAGTCCATTTATACTTTTATCATCAAAGTTGACTAATTTTTATTACTTTATCTGATTTTTTTGCAGCAGATTCATGCTGTGGTCAGGTTTTGTTTGTAAAGCCCCAAACCAGATGACCCCTGATCACTTGTCGGTTACCTAGCTAAAATGCTAACAGTCACAAATTATGTATAAGCCTGGATGCTCTTACATAAACTCACTGACCTATGGATTCACACATTTTTTTTTCCCTGAAGCTAAATCAAAGAGCAGCAATGTTGCTGTACCAGGTGTCTGCATTTTCAGCCAATGAAACAACCTGCTGAACAATTATCAAACCTTCTTCTGCCATCAGCTGCCTGGAACACAGTATGCCTTTTTAAAGAGCAAATGACGAGAGGCAGCACGGTGTGTCCAGCAATGTTCAAAGCCTCCGCTAATGACCTCTCAGGGCGGCTCTGCAAATAGCCGCGTGTGGAGAAAGAACAGACCATCACAGAATTCACACACAAATGCATGTATTGCAGGGAAAATTCCGTAGCACAAGAAACTTCAGTCAAAAGGAACAGTAATTTCAGTTGAGCTTTGAGCTAAGTGTCTTTTGGAACAATACCCAGTTGTATTGTAGGAAAAAAAAACAATATAAAAAATAAAACACAAAACCAAACAAAGCTAAGCACCGTGTTCTTACAGAGGGATGGATTTTTTTTCCCCCCAATGAAATCCATGCAGGAATATAATTAAAAAAATTTATAATTCTTTGATGGTCAACAACTGTTTATTAATGCCCATTTATTAAACCATTTTTTAAAGGTAGCAACTGGCTATGATATAACTCAGCTAAGGGCACCTCTGCCTGTTCACAGTCGTGGGCGTTTCTTAAATTCAAAGGATGATTAAAATGTAGGTAAAGGAAGAGACTGAGTCACACAAACACGCAAACAGCAGTGCCCAATAGCTTTAGGAGGGAAGAGAAGCTTTATATCAGTATATTCAAAACCCATATTGTACTTCTCGATGTATTTACAAAAACCAAACACAAGGTTAAAATTAAACACATCACAAATGGCTAAAAAAAAAAACAAAAACAAAAACAAAAAAACTAAAAAACTAAAATGAAAACAATGGCGAGTAAATTTACAAAAGTCTCTCTCGTAACTCCACCACACAAAATTTGACGTAAAAAACTAGATACTATTACAATGGTAGTAATGCTAAAAAAGCAAACATCTGTTTTTTAAGATACTTATTAAATAATTCACAAAAACACAGATGAATTTCAAAGCTAAAAAATGACAACTGCTGCATAAAAAGATCAGAGAGGACAATACAATTCACAGAACTCAAGCATTTTCATAATAATGATTCATAATTACAATTATCATTGTAAGAACAATGGGCAGTGAATTAAGGTAAGAAAACATAAAGCCTTAATTCCATTCTACCCTACCCCCATCTCCTCCAATTATATAAGCAAAAGAAAAAAAAATATATCACAGTTTGTCCGGGTGATGCAACTATAGACTGAATGAAAATGTATTGCAGTTTTCAGTTTCTGTTAACCCCTTTCCCATTTCCACATGTAACCTAGGCAACCACAACCACAACCAGCTTCCTCTCGACGTCGCAGTGTTTTTACACCAATGATATGCCCCGTTTTGACGTAATTTTTCCTCTGTTAACCTAATATATTGGATCAGTGACAAATTTACTCAAAACAGGTTACCACAGGTGCTTAGAAATTTAATTCTTAAAAGTTTTTGTTCACTATGAGAAGTCAGTGTTGTCACCTTTTCAGGCGTGCCTGCCACAGGTCTATCATGAAAACAAAGCCATTTAAATGATTGTCATGTTTCCTATGATGAGATGCGACCTCGAAAAGGCAGTATTTTTTTCCTTTGTTTTTTTAACAATACAACACTACGCATTATGTAACTTGATTTCCTGTGACCATAACTGTCAGTACATATTCCTTTGACTGTAACAAATACAGCTACAGTAGTACAGAATTCAAAGAAGCACAGCATTGTGTGACATACATAGGAAAACAATGTCATCAAAATCTTTATGAACAGGTACTATTTCAAAGGCAGTCCTCAGCTTACAGTAGCTTGTGTTAGAGCAACTGTACTTATGGCACCCCATAATGTACATCAAGTCCTTACTAACCATCCAAATTCTCACAAGAGTGCCAGGCAGAACATCCATTTTTACCATGGAGAATATTTGAATTAACAAACAAAATAAAAAATAAAATTGAACGCAACAGAATAATATAGCAGATAAAAGGTTATTAGTCTGTTTCCTTGGGAACGCTAAAACAGATGTGTATCATGCAATAGTCCAATATAAATGACAACTATTAATGTTGTGTTGTTTAGTTTCAAACATATATTGTTTAAAATGTTCATTTAAGATTTAATCAACATATTAGACATTAAATAACCAATGAATAGTAAGTCAATTTATTTACATTACCTTACTATACCCAAATGGAAGCATTTGAAGTGCTAACGATTATATGCTTTTACGGCTGGCTAACGATATAAAAGTACAATGCATCATTGCGAAAGAAATCTATTCATATTCATTAACCAGCATTTATTTAATAAAACTCATAATACAAAACTCAATTCAGCAATGCAATCTAAACATATTTAAGATATGCGTTTTTTGAAAAACAACTGATAAAAAGGACTTTTATTGACTCTTGAATTTGATGCTTCTGGCTAGACACATTACATGATTTAAATATATTCGTACCATGTATTTCTATGTCCAAAACATCACCACAGAGTATAAACTTTCTTAAATTCTACATCGCTAACAGTCAATTAAACATGTTTAGTATTTTATATTTGTTGTTTTTCAAGAAAAATAGACGTAGCACACATCATTTAGACCAGAGGTGGGCAATCCTATCCGCAAAGGGCCGGTGTGTATGCAGGTTTTTGGGATAACCCTAAAGTCAGCTGTTCAAACCCAGGTGTGAGAATTTTTCAGCCAATCAGTCCTCTAATTAGTGATCTAATACGGGAGTTGTAGCGAAAACCTGCTTACACACCAGCCCTTTGCGAATAAGATTGCCCACCCCTGATTTAGACTGTATCATGTCATGTAAGTCTGAGGACTGCCTGGGTTAGTTTAATTAAAATATACACAATTTACAGGGCTTTAACTGTAGTAAAAAGGCTGGGGGTGGAAATAATTGATAAAACACAGGAATGTGTTACAGTTAAAGCATGACCAGCCATAGGATGAAACTTTACAGAACCAGAGCTCTTCTCTTTTAAAACAACCCTTTAGTACATCAGTGAAAGTGCTTTAAACCTACTGCTTTGACTCTTCCTGCCCTGTTTCCCCCAGATAAAAATGTATTGTAGTCAACTGATCTCTCAAAATTAAGTCATACAGCAAAATGTCTTCACCTTGAATTTCTTACCTATGCATTCATACAGCCTGCAGAGTAAAAGGAAATCCTCTGTGAACTTCTGTGAAAGTCAACTACATTTTAGACGGATGGAGCACTTACACCTGTGTGTACTTGTCCCTAGGTTCAGTTTGACGGCGTGGTGCTTAAAATTTGGAAAGGGGTAGCGAGAAGTCTGACTGGATGCAGCTGAGAGAGGAGCAGTGTCACTCCCGGGACCCCCCTGGGTCGCTGGGCAAGGCCAAATATAGCCGAGGCCCTTAAGAGGTCCAGGGGACACTTGGAAAACTGATGCTTCTGAAACCATTGAAACATGCTTCTAGATTGCACACTCAAAACAAACAAACATACATTATCTGGATACGGTACAGTACATAAAAATTAAACAAAACATTGCCTTTACATTTTTTTTATTTTACTAAATCTAAGCAATTGTTTGCTCTCTTTTTTACCTCTGCTTTATAAACATAATACATAATAATATACATTTAATTTCAAATCAACAAATGGTACAACCCCATTTTCTGATTACGTTTTGGAGGAATTTGGAGTGTTTATACAAACTTGTAACACGCCGTTCATCCACTGTCACCCGGTTACTGCGCCTCATCCTTCTCATGGTTCTGCTCATTATTTCATAAGGTTAGTTGGAAACCTCCTCATTTTGCAAATGTTCTCACTTCCCACCACTATACGCATGAAAACAGACTCTGGAGGATTCAAAAACAGAAATAAAAAAGTAGAACAAATAAAGACAAGACAACCAAGCTTAAAATAAAAATAAAAATCCATCATCACTTGTGAGAGTTTTTCGGATTCTTCTCAGTCCAAGGGTTACACTTCTGTGTGTATATACATGCACATGTACCAGTGACTATACAGCCACATATATGCACAAATAGAAGGTAGAAAACACAGGTAAAACATTAAGTGGTTGACTTTACAGTCTGCTGTCTTTTGTTTCCTGGGGGTTTGTTTCAGTCTTTGAGTATTAAAGGGGTGTTTAAATCAAACAGCGACAAAACAGAACCAAGGAAAGGGGAGGCTTGGACCCACTTTCTCCATTAATAGATGAAGGCCAGTTACAGCGGACTGAAGCGAGTTCCTTGTTCCAAAGTACACTCCAGGAGATGCTGACAGGGGCCATCACACACTCATGGTCATGTTTGGAGAATACTGCAAAGGCAAAGAGGGAAGCCATCATCAGTTGCTGACTAGGAGAGTTTCAGCTTGCTATGCTATATTGCATTTATATCTATTGTTACCTAAAAAGAATGTCTAAAATCCAGAGGTGTCAATTTCAGGTCCAGAAAGTAAAAATCCAGACCAGGATTTTGTTCTCAAAAATTCATGAAACAGCCTAACTAAGTTTCCTATACAAATCAATAACGGCACAATTTCAATAAATAGATGTTTAAATATTTAAATAAAACACTAAAACTCAGTACAAACATGCAAACAGAGGTATAGGGGCCAACATACGCTTTCGTTCTGAAAAGGGTTGAGGAAGCTCCCGCCCAGCTCCCCATCATCCCGTGGGGTGCCTGGCTGGTTGCTCATGCTCATGTTGCCAGGAGAGTTCTGTAGCAAAAAGCAAAATCATGGGAAATGTAGTGCAGTTAGAACAGAGTACTAGCAACTAAGAGCCATATACTGGAGCACATACAGAACCTTTGAATTAGGGCTCAAGGATTACGGCTTTGCTGCCACATATAAACAACTACTCTAGAGGACATATCATCATCTAATCCTGTCATATACAATATGGGACATTGTCATCATTGCAGTATCATTCAAAATCTTGAAAAGCCCAGGAGCTACGGCCGCACAATACATCGCATGCATGCTCAATAATCACATTGCATTTGGTGGCACTACTTGTGTCTGTTCACATAAATCGCAGTAACTTATTTAACACACTCTGTTGGTGGATAATTTCTATTTGGTTATAGTTTATTTTCCTCAATTTCATCTCCTTTTTGTTTTATAGATATCGCAGTGTCATCAAGGACATATCACGTATTGCAATGGGATATCACACAGCCCTCCTAGGGACACTGATATAGCAGCAAGGGGTAACCATTGACACAAATGACATGTAACGCTGCTTAGATTAACAAGACACTACAGCGTTGATTTAAAATGATTATGCCCTTGGGTAAATCCTGTTTGCATCTGCCCCATCTTGCTGTCTGTAGGTGAGAGCAAGCTTGGCAGCGAAGGGCAGTCACCTGTAGTGGCCCCCAGGGAGCCAGGGGTCAAGGGCCCACAGACGTGCCGAGGCCGGGCTTAAACTGGTGACCTTCCTATCACGGGAACAGAGGCTTAGCCCAGCGAGCCAGATGCTGCCCCCCCCACATTTAGGGCTTAGCATTATGGTAAGATGGACGTTTAGGTCAACTAAAACGAACTGCTGGCTACTGCCAGTGCAAAGATCTTCATTTTTTCGCTGAGATTCTGGTCTTGGCTTGGAAGCGGCAGTAATGACAGCAGGGAAACCTTTGGAAGTTACACTGCACCCCCGCATGAGCCGCAGCTGGGCCAGCAAGGTGATCTTCTAACAAAAAGGCCAGAAGACAGAAAGCTTTGCTGCTGTCTTCCCAGGTGCATAAAAGATGATGAAAGGTGTCACCTGGAGGCTGTCACCGGGCCTAAAAATGGATGCGGCACTCTGTATGCCAGAGCAGCACGAGCCCGGGGAAGACATGCAGGCGAATGCTGAATCTGGGCAAGCTGAGGCCAGATAATCTGAAGGGCACGAGGAACTGGGGAACTGGACCGTACACTGTGGCTAAGATACACCACACAGAGGTACCTATACAGAGGTCATATACTGCCTGCCTCATCCATCCATCCATCCATCCATCCACCCACCCACCCACCACTTATCCTGGTCAGGGCCTGGACCCTATGCCAGGCAGTATGGGGCACAAGGCTGGGGTGCACCCTGGCTGGGTTGGCAGTCCATTGCAGGGCATGCATACTCACACACACAGTTACAGGGAAATTAGAGACCACAATTATCCTAACTGCACATGTATAGATTTCGGAAGAAAACTGGAGTAACTATACGGCATTGTTTTTTTTACAGTCGTTATAATTTGTTTTTAAACCAACTTCTGTTGCAATGCTACAAAAGCTAAGGCGAAATAAAACAGTATTATTAGGCAAAAGGAGGAGAGTGTGCCGGCACCTAGCTTCTGTAGTAAGCACAGAGTGCTAACGAATGCGGCTGCTGGATGGCAGCTAAACGCAGAGCATGAATGAAAGCGGGGTCTGCTGTCAGCAGACAGAGTGGGTGATCTCATCAGCACCAGCATCTCCCTGCCTGCTGACAGCTAGCCGCCTTTGCTGAGAGCCGCCAGTCTCCCCGAAGACGCAGCTAGCGGGTGACAAGCACGTGCCATCTGTGAACAGACTGTTTGGAAAGCGTAACTTTATGAGACTGAGCTGGCAATGAACACAAACTGTAATACCAGCTGGACTGTTTTTACATGCTGCTTTTGCAAAGATCAGCCTCGACCCTCATGTACTAGATATGGATGGTAATGTCGCAGCATTCGAATACACAGGCTTCGTCAAGCGTGTGTTATGTATTGATAATATAATGGGGCTGGAGAGAAAATGCATATTTCAGCAGAAAATGAGAAGGATCTCCCCTTAAGCTAATTTACTTCTTACCTTGGAAATGCTGTCCATGTCACCAGAGCCTGAAAAGAATGAGATCACAAATGTAATGTTCGCCACATTTTTTTAAGAAAGCATCTTTCTCAAGCAGGGCCAGCTGAGCATACACTCTCCTTAACTGATGTGCGAGTTGGCAGCTACTTACCAAGAATCAATAGCTGTTTTAGGGAATAATGTGGCCTAAAATTTCCCTAATGCCCCTCTAACTTAATGTTAAGACTGATGATAGAAAACTACAGGGGTAATTCCTTTGGCTGACTGATAATATTGAATATTCTGAATCATTTACTTTGCCAAGAGAGTCATGACTTGACTTCAAAAGATTCTGAACTGCAGTTTTTGCAGTAGCATTTATAATCCAAAAATACATTGACTATTTAATACAGTGTGATACAATTTTAAACTTTATATGGTGAATATGTGCCTACAACAAAGAAAAAGACCCACTTTATTACTGGATTTAGGATTTAACACCAAAAACAGCTTCAGATCAAATGTTAAATAGCCAGTAAACAATACAGAACTAAATGTTTGTGCAAGACAATAAATGTCCATAAGAGGGCAGGTGAGAACCACTATGAACTGCTTTGGGTTTTTCAGGCCATGGTTTCCGGCCTCAGCTGAAACTCTTCTCGGACTAGAGAACGCTATAATGAACTGGAGCTCTTCTGATCGGAACCAAATATCTGTGTTTTCATACATGTTACAATATTTATGTACTTAAATTGCAATACATCACTCTGCCACTAGGTGTCTGTGGCTACTGATTGTTCAGAGAATCTAAATGAAACCTTCATATGGACTTCATGTGGCCTCTAGGACTGCCCTCATGTGTGCATCTTGCTGCGCTTCTTGCATGAATATGTCCATTTCCCATCATCTTTAAATCTCACTGTAGCAAGCAGGTTACAAAATGTGGATAAGGTGTTAGATCAAATCACAGGAAGAGCCTTGCTGCACCCTTCAGTGAGGTACTCAGTCTGAACTGGCCCAGTAAATGCTCAGCTATTTAAATCATAGATGAAAAAAAACACCCAAGAATATCCTTTGATCCTAACAACAAGAGTTTTTTTACTAGCATACTTAAACAAGTTTGTTAAAAATGAGCCACTTATTGGACTAGTGCTCCTATGAGCCAAATTGCATTATTTTGCACATGGTTATGTGCAAAGCCTATATCTTCTAATGTAAAAATCCATTTTCCAGGACTGATACTGCGTTCATGAGAGCTGATCACGCATAGCTGGCTCAGTGGGTAGTGCTGTAAGCCCACCCGCCTCTGGCTAGGGGTTCGAACGCGGCCCCTGCTCTCCATGCAGCCTAATGTTCTCCACATGCGGTTTCCTCTTGCAAACCATGCACTTAGCGACTGCCGTCTCTAAACTTGGGGGTCGCGTGTGAGTATGGAACACTGGCATCCTGCGTAGGGGCAGTGTCCCCCGGAACACTTCCTTCCTGCCTTAGGCTCCAGGCTGACGGCGACTCAGTACCGCATGAGTGCGTATGGACCATGGATGAATGGATAAATGCATAATAATAATTTAATTATAATGTTGCTTAGCTGACAGCAAAGAGAATTGGAAGTTAACCCAATTATACTGCTGGGCATTTACAGGAGCAATTGAGTTTAAGTGTCTGGCTTAATGGGCACAAAAGCGCCAGTCCATCACAGGCATGCTACATACCTGTTGCCTGTTTGATATGCATTTAGTAACACATTTTACATTTCTTGGTCATGTACTTATGCATAGCTGCTACCTGCATCTAACCTGTTACTGGTCAACCCAAGCTGTCAATGGAAAAAGAACCCTTTCCCATAAAAAGGACAAGTGCCACAAATAAAGTACCCAAGACATCTCTTCAAAAGCATACCGGTGGGACATTTTTAGTAGCTGTTAACAGCACATACAGTGCACCATGCTTACAAATGTATAGAACAATGACCAGCCAACGCAAAACATAAACATAGCCTCAATAAATAAACACACAATAATAAATAGTTATGGACTTAACTGGGCATTATCCTAAGATCCTAAGGATGGTTTTACCTAAGTGAGGCTGACAAATAACGCCTGTATTTACCTAGTGACCCATTCATGTGGTGTGGCTCCATCCCGGCCATGGCCCCCATGGGTCCGTCTGCTCCGGGGCCCATGGGAAACTGTGGAACACAAACACGACATGAAGCTGGGGATGCCGGGAAAGTGGGGAGAGCACCCAAAGAGGAATTCAAATCCTTCTTCCCAGGTGGTACTGAAGCGGCTTCTTTAAAATGGATCATCATCAATCAAGAAATATTCCAACCTATCCAGCTATCAAAGTCATCACTACCAACTTATTCCAGTCATTTCTACTAACTATTACATAACTATTACATTTGTCATGAACACTTGACACTTTTCCTCAGAGAAGGCCCCTGCACTGCAACCTGGAACTCACTGTTCCTCAAGAAAAGGCAGCTGTGGATCATCTCTACTGGATTATCCCACTGCCCCCTAGTAACGCGAACCTTTAATTGCTCTCCAGAGGGTTATAGCACTGTCCCATCATGGGGAAGTGACATTAGGCTACTGCCCCAGATGGTACATCCACAAAGTGACCGAAAGGCCATGGCATAAGACTGAAACTCCAGTCCCAACTCAGTCCCAGCTTGCATTATTCCAGTTACAACTATAACAGTGAAATACTATCAGATTCTCAACAAAATATTAAGGAACACAATGATGTATATACTCATGTTAATTTTAGAATTATTTCCAGAAACTTCCAATGAGTACTGCAGTATATAATGTGTATCTTGAGATGATAATACTACTTACGTTTGACCGGTTTGATCCTGGTGGTACTGCATTGATCATAGTGTACATGTTTTCACCAGAGTTTGTAGAGTCTGAAAGAGAAACCGGCATGAATAAAGAGCTAAATGTATAAAGAGTGTTTACCAGCATTAATGCTTACCCAGGAGTGACTACTCCATTTGCAATAGCATGATATCCTGCAGTCGAGGTAACAGCATGAACAGACCGAATCACAAAGACTCTGGAGGTGCAGCAGCTGAATGTCACACCTGCTAACAGGATGGAGGGCGCCTCACAGGCTCGTCCCATTCTCCACAATGACTGCACACACTCGCAAACACACACATGGACACTGCAGGGCTACATTCTACTGAGACGTACCTGCCGGGCTAGGCATTATGGGAGTTCCGGGTGGGCCGCCTCCTCCGGGTGGACCCTGGTGGGGGGAGACACAAGCAGCATTTACACTTAAAGCTCAGGGTGTGCCAGACCAGCAGTGTCTTAGCATGCATAAAGAGCGTTTGGTTACACTTTATATGAAACTCATATTCAGAAAGCCTAATAACTGCCTTTACAAGTCACTGTAACACATTCATAAAGATAAACATGGCTATAACTATTTATCAAACAGAATAACACATTATAGTCATTATGAATGCTCTGTGAAGCTCATCTATAACGCACTATAGATAGCTTTATAATGCAGTACAACGAGTCCTTAATGCTTAAACCGGGCATTATAATGCATTATGAAGGTATCTAATAATGTGCTACATATGAGAGTGTTATAAAGCATAATGCACAATATACATGGCTATAATGTGTTATGTCTTTTGATAAATATTTATAGCCATGTTTATAATGCTTTATGAATGCATTATTATTTCTTTTGAATACGTTTACTTAAGGCCATGTTTTTAGTCATTTATAAAGTGTTACTGAGCCTCTCCAGCAACATTCCTCTTTGAGCAGCCACCAATCTGCATGGCTTGCTTCACGTGACAGTATGGCTTCCAATGTGCCGATTGCGATTACTGTGTCGCTGCTTGTTTGTTAGGACTGTAACCGTTCCAGAGATTCAGATATTCACCCAGCATCCACATGGCTCCAGGACCCGTGTCTCTGGGCTAATGCTGTAGTCCACTAGCTTCTATCTACCCACAACGTCAGGAGAGCATCCCACCTCTCCCAGAATCCCAAATTGAATTAGAGGCCGTCCTGCTGACTCAGCTGTGACTTCCCGGGCAGGCCTCGCAGCAGAGCAGTTTCAGTAAATAACCCCGCACCACTGTGCTTGCACTTCTAATTGATGTGCAGGGGAAGCTGAGCCAATGGACCGCTGATGGCCCAGCCGAGCGCCAACAGTAACCGTACAGCAGCTTTACTCATGTGTGTTAAATAGCCCCCAAGCCACCACGGCAACACAATAAGGAAGCACATGGCGCACGCGGATGGCACGCTCTCTTAATGATACGTTTCCTTAATAACCCAGTCAGTCTGCGAAAATCATGACCCTCATATCGTTTTAAGCTGCAATCACCACATTAATGAACCAAATCTACAATATGGCCGCAGTCTGGTTCCCTTCATGACCTCTTTATTTTCTGTTTATGAGACACAATTTCATTTGCTCTTTCTTATATTACATTTTATGATGTGCCTGGGGCCCGATCGGCTGCGTGAACATTAAATGCAGCCATCTTGAACTCTGTGCTGGCCTACGCGCAACAGGAGCCCCAGTGCCCTGGAAATTATGCGATAAACTGGACATAACCTCCCCTGTAACCCATAATCGGTACGAACCACCACACATGAATATCACATACCGCATAGCTTCCTGGAGATGCTGAGGAGTAGGGGATCTAGAGAAGAAACACACACCAAATTATCACACACAAACACACAGCCTCACATACCAGAATAGAGAGGGACCAGCTGACAGGCTGAAACATAATCCAACACTTATTACCAATTTTCAATAAAGAATTATTTTTTTTGTCTGAAAATGTAAGAAAACTGATATGATGAGAAAAGAGCTGGCAAGCATTTTTTTATTTCATAAGAGAGCAGTACCATTTAGTGGGGGTATGTCTGCCTCCATTACTGACTACTACGTCTTCATTTTTACTGAGGAATTTGTTATTGTAAAAGCTCAGGCAATCAAGCAGTGCATAAACAAATGTGTGGCACCCCCCTGTGGTGTGGTTTTACATAAAAATTATAGTTTGTTGCTGGCTAGGTTGCAGGAAAAAAAATGCTTCGAAGGCTTTGAAGGCTGTACAGGGACACAATGTATGATGGAGACACAGTAAATGAGTCAGTGAGAAGATTTATCACATTTCAGAAAATCCTGTCTGGAGTGGATTACTGAAGGGGCAGAAAAATAATGAGGAATAAATAGAAAATAGACAGAGATGATAGAATGCATACACCTTTTCTTACAAGAGAAATAACATGCATGCTGTACAGGTTAAACACAAACATTAAAAGAGAAAAAGAACATTAACTCTTATTAGAGATAAAAGAGACAGACAGACACTTTAAGATTTTGGTACATAACGAGGTACAGTTGTAGGAGGTACTCACAGAGTTGGCGTTTGGAGGGTTTGGCCAAGGCCTGCCACCAGGACCCCTAAGGAACACAGATGGTTGTTAGTTCAATACCTGGAAAGTATGTTATGTTTCAGTCTTGGGATTTTGCCTCCCCCTTTGCTGACATTCGGGTCAGGAAGACAAGGGCTCCGATAGGCTGAATGAAAAGATATAAATCGGTGGCATCATGCCGATTCACTGCTTTGTGTTGTTTGGCCGCCAGCTCTTAGGTGACACCGGCGTGCTGAAATCTGCCATCTCTGACCGGTGTACATGTCAGCTTGAATGTGCCACCAATGCTCGTCTCTTCCTCAATCAACTTAGTCAGAGCGGTGACTCGCAGGGGAAAGTAACAGGATGAGGAAATGACATTTCTCTGCGTGTGTGAATAGGAATGAGCGTATAAGACAGACTTGTTTCTGAGGATTTCAACGGAAACACATTAATACGTAATTTACTTTCACCACTGAAATGCTCCATCAAAATCAAAACAAAACAAACAAATAAATAAATGATGCTATCAAGAACGTTCCTACAAGTGGGGATTCAACTAAACGCTAACTAAATAATTTTTTGTTCCGCCCTCAGAACATGTTTGTGTAAGTAAAACTCCCGTAAGTGAACAATGGTGCTTAATGGGAAAGAAGGTACCATGTTGAACTTTACCCAAGCTTGTACAGTAATAATTGCCAACATGCAGCAGGGAACAGATATCTTGGAAGACGAATGAATGTATAGATGGATGGAACTGCTGTCTTCTTAAAAAGCAAAACCATAACTTCTAAAAGTGAAAATTATGGACATAATTAGCAGCCACTTTATTCAGGCAATTCAGTAGCTTTCCCATAGGTACTACAGCACTGCCCCGAGTCCCTACTCACTACACTTCCATCATGTATGAAGCACACTGACATTTATTACTACAGGAACCTTCCTTAGGGGTGCATCTTCTGCTTGACATTTTGTCAAAAAGAACAACATGCATCCTAGCACTCAAGACATGTCAATAAAAGTCACTATTTTGAAATGGCTCTAGTTCTGAAAGGGTGATTTTGCATATTTTAAATGAAAGGTTCTGAGGTAGGAGGAGTACTTACATGTTCATTCCAGGCATTCCTGGGCCCCCCAAAGCATTGAGGGGTGGTCTCATTCCTCCTCCGTAGCTCTGTAACGGTACGCATGGTTGAGGCAAAGACTCAAAGATAGATACAAATCAAAAGGGACCCCAGCTGGCAGAAACATTCTAAAAAGAGGCAACTGGGAGTGTTTCTGACAGAATTAAGAACTGGTTGGTGTAGTACCTGAGGACCAAGAGGAACCATGCCTCTGGGAGGAGTCATTCGCTGCATGGCTCCGCCCATATTTGGATGACCTGAGCGATAACAAAAACTATAAGACATTCAAAATAACCTTATGATTCAAACCAACGTAAAATTTAAAATAGTCTAAAAACACATTGTTCCACGTTTACACAGCCATTTTGCTTCATTTTATACAATTTCCTATAAACAAACTGTAAGTGTAATTCTTTTCGCAAAAAGACAGAAGGCAATCTGTGACTTTTTTCTCGGTAACATGACCGGCGGCTGCACCGGAGTATTCGGGCATGTGGTGTAAGCAGAGACGGCTTTCAGCTGACTGCTCCTGACCTTGCTGCCTGGTAGGGTCCATTCCACTGGGTAGTAAGGGCTGGTTCCCTGGCACTCCCCCCATGCCCTGCACAGAAGAAACACTGCTTACTTACATCTATGCGTTACATTAAAATGTGCAGTCCCTGAGAGCAGAGGCACCCTGTGAAGATGGCTTGCTTACCACTAAGGAGGAAAAACTCATAATCGTACCGTTTGATTCATGTTTACAGATCATAATAGAGACAATAATACAGATTAGAAGTTTTCTGAAACAAATTCATCCATCCACCCCTCCTTCTATCCATCCATCAATCCATCCATCTGGCAAGTTACTTATTCACTACAGTGTCACACTGAGCCCGAGGCACAGGGCGTAACGTAGGGGAAACTCTGGAAGGAAGAGCAGTGGACACAGGATGCACAGCCACACACAGGCATACTCTGAGGGAGAAGCAGGAGACCCCGATTAAGCTGACTGAACGTCTCTGCACTGTGGCAGAAGAGCAGCGTTCCCAGAGGAAGCCAACACATGGGGAACACAGAGAACACGCAAGCCCGAGCCGGGAGGTGTGAGGCTAGCCCAGCCAATCGCAGCGCTTCCCCTTAACGAAACCCAACAGGATTAATTATAAAACAACCATCACCGGCACAGCTGACATTTCATTTCAACTTTCACCATTTGTGTAAAAAAAAAAAAAAAAAAAACGTGATACAGAAATAAACCAGGCACCAAGACTTCATTTTCACGAATGCACAACCCAAAGTCATAAAAAAATTAGATTTGGGAGCAATTTGCATTTATATTAACTTTGTATTAAAACAACTAAGTTTTATATTTTAAATAGCTTCCATTCAGTAAACAGCAATTTAATACTATGGTATGTTGGTATTCCAGATTTTAATGGAATTCTAAACACTGTTACTTGTCAAGAGATGAAATTATATACATAGAATTGTCATAAGCCCAATGCTTCCTGTCCATAGGGAACTTCATTTCCCAGGAAGACCAGGGGCACAGAGAAGAGCCCATACCTGATTGGGTATTCTGAGGGGAGGTCTTGGGCCGCCAGGGTAACGAGGTGACATAAATGGCTGTTGAGACAAAACAACACATAAATAACTACATTAAAATATGGATAAGTCAATGAGGACAATGGAAGTAGGCTCCCCTCCTATGGAGATTATCCACTAAAAAAAGGAAAAATAATAAGTAAATCAACACCCACAATCACTATATCGCAACCAGGAAAAGAAATTAACTTTCAGGCATTTAAGAAATGAAAACACATTTCGAATATTTTGAGACAAACATCGTTCACTGTACAGTGTTTATTAACCACATAGTTTTTCCACATCTGAAAAACTGAAGCAATCTGGAAACATTTTGCACATTGATTAAACTTTCAGTGCAGACACATTTTAAACTCTGGATCAGTTAATTTGCCAAATTTCACATTAATTCTGCTCAGTCTTTACAGAACCAGCATACGCCACTGTCGTTAGACGCTGGATGATTCACGGCCGTGAAATCAATACCCAGTGAACACGAAACTCCAGCACATCCTGAGAAATTCTTGCATCCTCAGCTGAAAGGGTTTTTTTTTTTCTCTCTCTTAAACACAGCAAAAGAAAAAGGGAGAGAAAGTCAGCGTTGCGTAGACGGCTCGCTGGCGCACTGACGCAGGCGCTGAGGAGAAGCAGTCATTCACCACAAGAATGACCGCAATGCAAAGCCACAAACCACAGAGGCTGCCTTTTTCCACTTTCTCTTTTAGAGCAGCATAGCCGCTGAGTGCATAAAGAATCCCTCAGAGCCAGAGAACACGACACCTAGGAATTGCACTCTCTTACAATTAGAGCAAAACAGAGCACACTGCAATGTGGCCAGGGGCCTCCGTGCTGTAAACCTGAACCCTGTATTTTAAGGTCCTTGATGGCTGAAGTGGGAGAAACAGGTGAGGTCTTGGAGAGAGCAGCCCAATCACTAACCAGATATCCGATATCAGTATTATTTTGCTACAGCTACCTGCTAAATATACACAACATGAAAGTAAATGCATAGACTGACCTTGAAGCCCCCCCCCCAACACAACCCCTCTAACTAGGTCCACAGGCAATTGTAGAGACAGTTATGAAGACATGAACAAAATCCAAATCCAACTGGTTTTGTTATGGGCCATGGTTCCAGGAAACCAGTTGGTATTGTATGTTGAAGAGCATATAACCGGAGAGCAGTGTCCTCACTATAAAAAGGAAAATGCACCCAAGAAAACTGCCGCACAATAGCAATGTAGCATTTTTCAGCTAGATATTGGTAATCAATATGAGTGATGGTCAGGTACTAAAATCACCCAAGAGAAAGAACTGTCCACAAGCAGAACACTGTCACACAAATGTGACCAGAATGTACCAGCACACTTTCCAGTTCACCTTATCAGGTCTACATTTTCACACCTGGCCTGACTTCTGCTTCCCCACAAGATTTCCAGTGTCCCAGAGATGGCACCTTCTTCACTTTCCAGCAAAAGCACAAAATGTCAGTTATTCTCACACTGTGGTTTCAAGACACATTATGCAAGCACGGTGCTACATACTGTGAGAGAGGCTGCGAGCGAGAGCAGCTCGCCCGTATAACGGATCCTATGCTGTGCAAGTGCAACCAAGAGCAAGGGGTGTGGGTTTGCAGAGAGGAGAGCGTGCCGGTGTACTAAGAGTAAGCCACTGTGCATTATAAACAAAAAAGGGAAAAGACTGTGGGTTGTTTTATTTACTTATTTTTCACAAGAAAAACCTAAGGGTTGCCAGTTCAGGTCCCAGGAGAAGGACTATGGTTAAACCTTAAAGTAGTAATTTTTTCATCAAAGTCACTTTCACTGAAATTCTGCTAAGCCACAAAACAATAAAATAATCATTGAAGCTGGTAGCTGTTTATGGGCATAGCGAGACATGCCACAACAGCAATGAGCCACTGGATGAAGATCTGAGGACTGGCTCCATTAGCCCAGTGT
>JAODKN010000114.1:26278075-26300862 GCA_026774425.1 Petrocephalus zakoni
ACACACACACACACACACACACACATTATATATATATATATATATATATATATATATACATACACATATAAACAATTTCTAATCTCATTCTGTTCCCTTTTTAAATGAATGGAAGTAATGGAGGAATAAAGAAGACAGCAGAATATTACAATAAACATGGAACCATGGAGTTTAAATCATGCAAGAATTTCTTTACATTACACATTCCATTCACAATTTATACATGTTGGGCCGTACAGAAGCTGCTGATGCCCTGTTCACGTGTCCTTTAATATGCACTGCTGTGAGTACTTGGATTGTATTCACAAAGCACAGTCACGGGGATGGACTGAAAGCTTAGATTAAACAACATTTTGTAAAAATACAATTTCTTCTGCTATTTCCACATGCAAATGTATTCATGCAATACGCAGTATAATATAATCAAAAATACAGACACACAACGAAAATGAATTGTGTAGTCTTCATACGGTATTGTTGCCATTTCAGGGATTACCTCACTCAAATGGAATATATCTGAAAGTGGAATAAGCATATACAAAGATATTCCAGTATTCAGACTGACATTTACATTTATTTACTTTGACTATTTTGCCCAAAGTGAGTTAAAAGTAAGGATCACAGCATAGGGTCAGCCAGTCCCTGGAGTAGCTGGGATTAAGGGATGATATGCAGAGGTGCAATTCAGGTGCAAAGAGTAAAAAACCAGACCAGGATTTTGTTTCAACCAACCAGAGTATTAAGAGTCTCAGTAACAGAGTTGGTTGAAACAAAATCCTGGTCTGTATTTTTACTCTTTGCACCTGGATTACCCAGCTCTGGTGATATGATTACTCTACTGGCTACAGGATTTGACAGTACACCCTTCCAGTGTCAGCCACATATCCCTAACCTGCGAAGCTAATCAGCAACACACGAAATGCTCTATCCTGCCATGACCAATAAATGAGCTGTACAACCATTTAAACAAAGCAGGCACTAATTCACTGCCAAACCCATAACAAAATTTTAAGACATATGTGCATATTGTCCTCATTACCTCTTATAAACTAGCTACATCTACAGTCAATCACAAACCACAGTCTACATCAGACTACAAGAAAGACTGAAGAAGAAACCTCAGATGGCACACAGCAGCAGTCACATTACTTATTTATATTCTCATCAGATGCTTTCATCTACTGTAAATGGACTTCTGGAAATTTACTCACAATCAGGGCTGCCGCGATTAGACCCTAAAAATTCATCGGCATCAATATTTTAAATCGACACTTTTTTTTTGAAGATTTTAATGAAATTAACTTTATGATTTCTAAAACACTTCTGTTCATTGGGACAAATGTTTTCCTTTAATATCACTGCTTAATTATGGGAGTACTTCAAATTTTCACAAAACAAAGGGGTGGTTTTATACTGAACCTGAAAAGGAAAAGCACCGGCGCTGTTCTGGATGATGGATCGCTAGAACAGGCAAAGCCACCAAAACTGTTACCTATTCATGTTTATTAAATTAACATTAGCATGGCATGCTTCTAAATATCATTTGTCCTTCAGGCTTTGAAATACACTCATCGTTAAAGCCATAAAGTTGTCTGCCTGCTACATCAGAATTTCGAATGAAATTCTTGATTGTGAAAATGTTTAGGCTAGAATCCGGGCTTATTCTACATGGACTGACTGTGCCAGTGTGTGTGTTCGTGCATGTTGAGCTAAAACTGAAACGAAAATGGACAGTAAAAAGAAAATTTGTGAACTGAAATAATGAAAAAAATGGATTTTAAACTGCAAAATGTACCACCACACCACTGATGTCTTTTTGCCATGTTTATCCACAATATCTCCCATTTCAAAAGATGTTGTGGCTGCTGAACTGTCCCTTTCTTCACCGCCACTTCAGTGCCCTACTCACAATTATACACTAGTTGCCAATTTATATAGCTAAATATTATCTGTAACAAGCATTTTGCCTGCAGTATGACTTCCACGCACCAATTGCATGCCTAAGTACAAGATCCCTTCTGAGACCTAGCACTGGCATATGAAGCTGCACAAAGCATATCCTGGTTAAATTTACACTCTGTATTTTGCAGTCTAGTACATTTACACAGTCTAATGCCACACTGCTGGAGAAAAGTACATGAAAATGAATGTGTGTTTCCCAAATGCTGCTTGAATGACGGCGAGATGCATGAGGGAGGTGATCAAAAGGCTCCCTAGGATGGTCTGCGAGCGTGCACAGGCATAATCCACGAGAAAGATGGATCTCGCTCCTCAAGCCGTTCAGCCATGCTGGCTGGCAGGAAGTGTGGCTGATATTTACCTGGCATCCAGTCAAAGAGAACCAAGTAAATATTTACAGCATAGATTGGTGTGCAATGACAGATGACATGGCCACGACTTTTTTAAAGGGGTCCTTTCCGACAAAAAACAAGCTGCTTAGTTAGTCTTTTCAGGATCATCTGTCTCCAAGTTAGCGAGCGAGCACTTTGTCTCCTTAGTGATGTCCGTCTGATCGCTGATGTTCACCAGATGGTGGAACAGCAACAAGCTCTCCGTTTAATCTGTTTTTCACCTTTTAACCCCAGAAGCACCAGGCCTTCCAGTAGCTGCTGGATTTGAAACCATTTAAATCCAGACCTTGTGCCCCAAAACCAGGAAGCAACTAGAAATTGCTCCTGCTTTCATTGCAGCTAGAGCAGTAGCAGTAAAGCTAATGCCAGCGATTTCATTAAGCTTACAAAGCAGCCTTCTATCACTCACTTTAGTGTGCTACATAATAGTCAGAGACTATGTAACAGTAATATGTAATGAGGAACAGGCATGTGCTCCCCTGATTGGCCTGCAGCGTCACATGAGGATAAACGGACAGCACGCTGCTTCCTGTTCCTGTACCACAGCATCTGTGGGCTGAGCGGAAGTGAACAGTCACTCTAGCAGCGAGCAGTGAGCTATATAAAGACACGGAGGCCCGCTATTCCCTGAATGGAGACCGTAATCTCCACATGTATACACAGAACAAAGGAAGGAAGTTTTTTATGCACCAGACCAAAAATAGACAGAAAGAAGGGACATTTTTCTCATATTATTTTTCAATGACTCTGACATGACTGTACTGGAAAAGACAGAAATATTATAATACTACACTCTCCTGTAAAGGTCACTGAGCCCAGGCTTCACATTAATAGCCTACATTTGTGGACATATTCACTTTGCTTTGCGGGTAAATGCTGTAATGATATTTAGACAGGAGTAGGTAATATTTATACTTCCAGAAAAAAAAGATTCACTCATTACAAAAAATGTGCCAATCACATTTTACTACACTGAATGACATACTGCATCTTTCGATGCTCAGAGTTTTTTTTTTTATATCCTTACTATATTGCTATTAAAGATTATTTTTTTGGCTCATTACTAAAGTGGGGCTTGCAAAAGACCCGCATATTCATCAGCTCAGAGGCTGCCGCTTGCCAATCACGCAAGGACCTTGTTTCGCAGTCCTCCTTGGGAGAGAAAAAAAAATTATAAAGGAAAAGATACCCGTTGCCATGGAAACGGCTCCAGTGCCGCGCTGCTTCCCTGGAGGTCTACATCGTTACACCAGAATCAAATTAGGCTCTTGCCCATATTTTCCTCAGCGATAAAGATACTTTACTCCACATGCCCCCTCCCCCCCCCCCACCTCTTCCAAAATCAATACATTCACTACGCACGGTGTCTCAAAAACACCTTTAAACCCTTAGGTTTACCCAGTACCTATCTTTCATATATCTGCTGAATAACAAGAAACACACGTAAATACCAGAGGTAGTATGTGTTTGTGTGCTGCATGTGTGCATGAGTGTGCACAAGAATGATCCGTGTGACTCACGGTGCCGGTATAAAACTCTTACAGTCTCCCGCAGCTGCAACATGGACGGTATTGAAAGCACTGCAGCAACATACCACCTGCACATTGCCTGTCTTTTTCCATTGCTGACAAGGGTAGCCGGTAGCAAAGTTTACAGAGGTATAAGCTACTAGGAGTAAGAGAACACAGCACTGCGAGGACCAGAGAGAACCAGGGCATGATGACGTGTTTAATGCTAACACTGAGGTCATGGGAAATTCTTCCCCAAAAGCACAGGCATGAATGGGCTGCTGTTCGTCACCCCGAACATGAGCACAGCGCGTGGGGTGGGGGGCAGGACTGATAGCAGCACAGCGGGTGGCGCAGCTGCTTTACGGTGGCTCCTGGGATACGGAGGCCCTGACTAGCGCACCGCCTCCGTGCCCCTGCTGCCGCACCTTCGGCTATTCGTCCTGTTCCAGCACCTGATTTAGCTAATCGCAAGCTCAATAAGTAGTTAGGCAGCCAAATCAGATTTGCTGTTGGTGGAACAGAATAAATATGCGAAATGGCATGAAGCCCCACACAGGAATGGCAATGAACAGCAACACTGTCATTTCACTTAATCTCTGTTGACTTTACTTAGTCAATGTCGGCCTGTTTTTCCACATCTCCGCCTTATTGGCCTCGTTCTTCGCTCCGCACAAGAGCGTCGCTCGAGTGAGCAACGCGGGTGAGAAAAACAAAATGAATGCAAAATGAGCTTAATTAATACAGACCCAAGGACCTCGATCAGCTATCTGTGACGGGATTCTTCTGTTCTTTTTTTTTTTCTTGCAAGTTCATTTAAGTGCAAGAAGATAAGTAAGATGGAGCCGAGATGGGGCCGACACCCTCGTGGGCGTAGCTGTGGGCAGAGAGGATGACAGGCTGCCAAAGCAAGATGGGGGTGAGGCACGGTAGACGGTGAGGCTTTCAGTTTAACCACAAAGCGGGCCCCGCCCAGCACTCCCCTTTGGCTGGCTGGCTGCCTGTGGTACGGTCAGTGTGAAGGCTGGCAGATATGCAGAGAGCCCAGCCTTACCTTCTCCATCAGACGTGCAGTATGACTTTAGGGGAAATGCTCCCATAAAGCACCTGTGCCTCTGCTAACTTCACACCTCATGGAGCAGAGGCTCTCTCTGCTAGAAATAACCCCCCGGGAGCAGAAATACACATTTCCCCTAAAGAGCTGGGGGGAAGCAAAATATTTAAACAAATCACCACGAAGCTGATATATATGTCAACCATAGCATATGGGAACATACAGCCTCAACGTGGTGTCATAAGAATAATTATAATTATGTATCTGTGCAGCAATTTTACAAAGCTGAAGCCATATCCATTTATACAGCAGCAGCAAATCAGGCTAAGTGCCTTGTTAAATATTGCAGCCACTCCTGCAATCATTTTTTCCTACGTCCAGTTTGGAAATTGCTGTGTGTAATAAACTTCATGGAAACAAAAAAAATAAGAGATGCAATATAAAGCAGATAGGACGTGTTGTAGCCACAAACAATAGAATGTGGTGGATCTGTATGTACCTCATTCAGCGCCACATCTTTGTAGAAGTGCAGTCTCTATCAGTACTTGCTGCTGGTGTTTTAAACAGAAAGCTAAATCTAGCTACAATGAAAGACACAGGGAGAAAAAAGAGACAGACAAACACACAGACAGACAATGACGGGTCACACCCACACGGCCAATAAAAAAAAAAGGCTGCTCTTGTCGTCTGTCACAGTGCAGTGCAACTGGACACATCACTGTGGCCAATTTATCTGAAGAATTCCACTTAGTTAAGACACCGAGGACAAAGGGATGGTTAAAAATTCATAAAAGGTACCTTTCATTAGCGATATATTTAAATACCTTGTTTCTAAAAATGAACAACTTTAATATTTTATTAACATTACTATAATAGCAGTTATTAAACACTATTACGATGAGTATTTTAAAATTTGGTGCTTTTTGGTTTTGTGCACTTGATAGCCAAATATTTTAAGAAAAAGTCATTAGTTCAATGTTCAGTTCATTAATCACAGCGATCATTAATCTGGATTCCAGTGACCAGTTACAGCAGTCTGTCTTTGGTCGAATAAAGAAGTAATGCTGAATCCAGTCCACATCACACAAGTGGACACGAACAGCCCAGGCTGTTTGGTGTTGCATGTAGAAAATAGCGAAGGGCGAGCTAAACAGCACAGATGGGGGGAAAAACAAAATTTTGTTTGCTAATAACACTGTGGAAAAGTATAATAAAAAGAACTGATTGCAACTGCAATGTACGATAATCTCAAATTCTGTTTAAATCCACAAACCAGTCTAACCCCAGCTTATTGGCAGACTACCCGACCGGCTGAATTGGTTTGACGTTAATTCGAGTTTAACTGGTTTCACGTGGTTCATTCTGACACAGTTTTGATGTGGTTGTCAAAAGACGCATTTTATAAATACAAAACAACAACCTCCAAAAAGCAGTTTGTGATGGGTTATCACAGTTTATCATGCTTATTCAGTTGGTTTAATGAGGTTTGATGTTGTGTTCAGGTGCTGTGAGTCCTGCAGAAGATGAGATGCGGATCTCCCATGGTGAAGATCCTCAGAAGATCTAACATCAGAACACTAACATGGCAGCTACCAATAAAATTCAAATACACAACACCAAACTTACTATGAAAATTAAACATATTTATACTAATACACAAATATGATTAGAATGCATGTAATTTCATAAATAGATAATTCCAACTTTCCTTCTCCGTACGTCTACGTGAATCCCAGCATGACTGTGGACCTCATGTGTCTTTGACCTTGGACACTACCATCACATAAGAGCATCAAAAAAGACACAACAGGATGCACGCAAGAGCAAAATGGCCCTTAACACAACCCCCTGCTTGAGCCCAAGTCCCAGACAACACCTCAATAAAAACAGCTGGGCTTTTTTCTGACCCTCTGGGAGAAACACAATGCCATTTCAAGTGCCAGTCGATGTTTTCTCCTGCAGACATTGTCAAGGCAAACTCAAGGCAGTTTGGACAACTGAATGAAGCTGTCATACAGATAGCGGTTGCAAAAGAACACCATGGCTGATGATTTACATTGTGTTACAGACAAGCTTTCAGCAGTGTGCGGCTTACCATAACAACTGATAAGCCCTTCTAGCCGCTCCTCTCATATGTTTGCTAACCAGAGTGTCTATTAATAGCCCAGATGACATTTCCCCCTGTCCCCATGATGGTGTCTTCACTCTGCTACTGCCTATCCCCAAAGCATTTCAAGACCAGCTATTTCAATCTATTTTACCAGTTTCATTTTACTTTAAATGCCTTCGCATTCTCTCGATCATGCTGTATGTATTCAGTTTGGCATGTTTCAGTGCTCAACAGTGCTCATATGCTTTAGACCACAACAACAGCCTGACAAGACCAGGTTCTTAGCCTATACTAGCTTCTTCATATTCGACAGATAGCACAATAATGAACTAGTACAATGTTTTTAATACAATGTTTTAGATCAGTTTTCCCAATCTGATCCATATTTTTGCTCCCTCCGCGGTTCCTGCCAGACTCCACATTTCTGCTCCCTCCCAGCTCCCGGCAGCAAAAATGCGGACTGTCTGTGGATCCCCGAGGACCGGATTGGGAAACACTGCTCTAGAGAATTGTATTTTTATCCCCTATGTGAAGTAATATTGCGCAAACTTTACCGAATTTACCAGTGAAATGTTTGTATAGATGACTTCTGACTTTTCTTTACAGAAATGTGATTATATACAATGGACTGGGAAGTCATTTCAGACAAAGAAGCCTGTCAAAAAAATTTAACTGTAAAACATGCAATACTGTCCTAATGGTAAAGATGAGTAGCGAACACATTTCAGGAGCAATTCTGGCCAAAAATGAGCTGGACGGCCATCAATATCTGTCTCACTGACGGCAAATTTAATTTTTTTTTTTTGCTATGAAGATATGTAAATTATAAAAAGAGCAGCAAAGCGGTACTGAACAGCCTGCATGTGAATCATTAAATCCTATTTATTAACATGCATACATGTAGATGAAAATGTGTTGATATAGTACCTCAGGCAAAACCATTTAATCGCATTTTTTTTTTTTATTTACCAAATACTGTGCATACCTGCAGCCCCCAATATCCACTTTGAAAGCAGTCCAGCCAATTACAGTAAAAAGTATGTGAAAAACAATAGCTGAGCACTGAAATATAATGCAGCCATACATCACAAGAGGCCAGGACATGGTCCATGTCAGGCCCTGCCTCTTTGCCGATTGGATTTTACAGAACTGGGGCGCGATTCATCAATAGAAGCCCGTTTGGGAAATTCGCCTTAACAACACCCCCTCTGCTTCATTCCCCCGCCCCCGAAAAAGAGGCTGCACTGTTCCTTCTCATTGAGTAACAACTTCATTAATAACCTTGCGGTCCACATGGCAGTGACCTTAGCAGCAGGCTGGGGCTAAGAGGCACGGCTGTATCGCTGCATCCAGGTTGTTAATGGCATTTGGGAGGTCTCACCCAGGCAGGGGGCACAGGAACGCGGCCAAGAAAGGGACATGGCATGTACCCGAAAGGAAAACCCCAAACCTCCACCACCCAGGACCTCATCAAAACCTCATTATTCCTACTTTTCCCTCTTTAGAGTCAAATCTGAAGGTCTATGAAGCTGCAGACAAGTCTCTCTTTTATTATTCCCAGCCCACTGCTCATATTATATCTGTTTAACATTTCCATTTGGTTTAAGAATAGCAAGCTAGCTTGGCCATCAACGTGCAGGTCAGGTCAGCCCATTCATTCAGGGCGAGTGTTAACACTTGCTACGTTTAGCCAGATAACTGTAGCGGCAACCGCGGCAGTATATCGCAAATGACACGGTCATTATTGATTCTATAATCAGCATGGTAATCATTTTTAAAAAATCTGTTAAGGTGTCATATCCTCAGCTGATTAATATGCAGATTAGAGCTAATTTGATGTCTGATTAATTCAGCCCGGCTTTGCCAGAGCTGTACGGTCTGAAGCTTTGAGGCTCTCGCGTGGCACACAGTCTTGACTCCAGCGTTGCCGATGCATGGTGCTAACGTGCACCATCTGGGCTAGTCAAGTGATTTCTAACCTCTGCGTCTTATTTACACACAGATATGGGGCGCCACGTTCCCGGGAGTGCTCTAAAGCAATTCACACCAGGACGTGTTCAAAGGCCAATAATAATCGTGTTAATTTATTGATCCTCACAGTGGATGCTGAACGTGTTACTTTTCAAAACACACTCTAGAGAAAAAGAACAATTATGGCAGCGAGCTGGACACGTGTAATAAAACACCTCAGATTATATGGAATTGTACTGCATAACATATGAGTACATGCAAGTCAATTTATATTACAAATTAAAACAAAGGAAAACGTCTTTGAAGATATAGTGCAAAGAATAAAACAAAAGCATCAATGAACCTGAGCAGAGCAAAATGAGCTTTATGAAGATACACAAGAGGTGATTTCACTGCACGGTTCATGTCAATGGAGTGAGGAGGGCTTATTTCGGCTTTCTCCAAGACAGAGCTCCTCGGATTTTTCCCTCATCCTATTAAAAATGAATTCTCACTAAGGAAGGGGGTCCGAAGGGGGACTGGTGGGATGGAAATGAAAAGGACCACCTGCATGCTGTGAGTCCCAAGGCAGCTCATGTAACTGCATTATAAAGGACTGAGTCAGGAACCCCCCCACACCCCCCTCATTAATCATTTAGGATTCCTGAGCTTGACTCCACCGGCTACCTCCAACCCATCACAAGCTCACAGCTATGAAGGCATGGGAGGCTTCCGTTCTAGGGGGGTGCTACCTCCTCCGGTGTGCTAGCTTGTGGAACTCTTGTCTATGGGAGGATTTCTGCACACTGATGGCAGGAGTATTACATCATTAATACTCACAGCATAGAGAAACTGATTTCATGGTCCCAAAAACCTTCTCAACTTTGCCTTTTATCTCTAAACAAAGTCATATAAAATAATTATCATCTCTCATTTTAGAGGTAAGCAAACTATTTCAATACTACTTTCAATGATGTTTTACAGGCTTTGTATTAGGTTACTTTTATCTATAGGAATTTTTCAAGGTGAAATTCAATCTCACAGTCTTCAAGGAGCCATGGAAATGAAAATTAATATGATTATTCCAAATATGGATTATGAATAAATTGTTAATTAGGTAACGGATATTCCACAAATTATTTTAACCTGAAAACTAATTTTAATGATGTTTTTAGGTAACTGAAACAGTAGTTAACTAGCCATCCAACCATCCATCCAATCATCTATCCATCCTCCAACTGCCTATCTGGATCAGTGACTGGGGACGCATGGAGCCTATCCCAGACGGAACATGGCAAAAGGCTGGTTTAATGCATCAGTCAGAAGAAAACTGAAAGACTTCTGTTTCAGGTTCAGAACAAAGGGCACAGAGAAAGAAATGGGCATTGGGTCTTGGGAAAAGCTACAGCACTGTGTGAGCCCGGGCATCTGTGTTGAGCATATGCTTCTGGAGCTAAGAAGGAACTCAATATTATATGGTTGGCAATAAAGCACAGGTGCTCACATGTCAGCCCTCCCCCAATCTGACGTAGGGTTTAAAGCCCCCCATGCCTAAAAATGCAGCACTGAAACACTGCCTCCTGAGTATACAACGACACATTTACTTTTTAATTAAGCGAAAAAGTCAAAGGCATCAAGTTATTAAAGGGATATAGTGGACTTAACCCTTCACTGAACAATTCATCCAAGAACAGACTGACATGTAGACATTCATTCATTCAACCTCAGGCTTTAACAACACATTTCCAGCTATTCATCTTAATATATACAGTTGACTAAAAACATTAATCTTCAGTGTTTTTTCTCTTATGACCATCCAGTCTACTGATCAACTGATAAACAGATTGACAAGCCCTTCTTTGATGGCAACCAATAAAAGCTGTCAAAATCCACTTCTCCCTCCTTCCCATCTACAAACACCAATCCAGCGGTTCGAGTGTCAGGTCAGGTTCCATAAACATTTCGTACACAAATAACATTGTGCTTCAGCGTGCTGGTACAGATCTCACACTGCAGCCTTGGACTGACGAGGATCCGGCAGACTGGAGAGGAAAGTTCAGTACCAAAAGAGCTCTGTCGCTCTCTTCGTGCACTGCAGGAGCCAAACTGAGGTATAAATAAAACAGGAACGAACAACGGGATGACGCACCTTCACCATGCAACTCCACTTATTACTGTAAAAGCTGAGTGCAGAGCAACACAGTCTACTGTAAAGAGCTCCTAGAGTGTTCCACCCCACTGAAGTGACTAGAAAGTGCCAACTCCAATTTGAAATTGTCTACATTCGTATTGGGTGAACAGTGCAGGAATTGTACCCATTTCAATGCCAAATCCTCAGAACTATACAGGACCAAAAGTAACTGGACAAATTAACATAAGCTGAAATGAAGCCGTATTATATATTCATATATTTGAAGCCGTTTAATATTCGGTTGCAAATCTGCTGCCGTCAATGACTGCCAGGAGCTTGTGACCCACAGGCATCACCATCACCATCTCCCATGATTATGCTCTTCTATGACTGCACTGCCACCATTTTCAGTTGTAGCTCACTTCAGGTCCTTTGTGACAGTCTGCTCTTTAACATGACAAGCTTTGTAATTTGAAGTTCATTTCATTTCTAGAACTCAATTCTAGATCTCAGTGAGTACAGAGTCAATGCAACAAAAATGTGATACTGTTCAAATGTTGTTGGACTGCACTGTATACTTCACTGCAAAAGTGCAGTGAACTACACTGCCATTTCCTAAAGTGCAGACACCTGAGCACGGGTGACACAGAAGTTCACAATAGACTGTGGTGGGTGGTTTTGTCTGTGGGGACAAATCAATGCATCCTACTTACACCCTTTGAGCTTTTATAGAAGACTATAACTAAAAAAAAAACATCTTGTCAATGACATACAATAAAAGCCATTCAACAAATAGCACATTCCCCTGAGCGGGAATACAGATCTAGAAGCCATTTTCAACTAAACAAAACAATTCATTAATGTTGTGTCAACACCGTATTTAGCCTACAGGCTGTACCATCATGAAAGTATAAATTGCTGGACTTTTACGCGAAAGTTTAATGCCTTCTCATTCCATGATAGCATGGAACACCCAGATCAGTACTGTTAAATCTAATTAGATAAATCTAAGAAAAGTCATATCTAATAGATAAATTAATAAAAGATTTCTTTTATGTTCAAACTTCTCTGTTAATGGCTTGGCTCATCAAGTCTTTACACAACATCTGTATGCATCAATCACTGGTTATGGTGGCACAATTAACAAGCAAATTTTACAGGTGTTTCATTGGCTGTTTTGCATTTTGTTTTGTTAAATTAATCTCAGTGGTAATATATGAACAAAATGTTTACATTATAATTTCAAGTTTCCTTCATCACATACACAATTATAGTGAATGACATGCATGGTTGTCTAGCTCCAGACAAAAGGGGAACTTAGGGTTGAGGTTCAAGACAGAGGACAGACATCATGTATTATGGACATTAGACATTAAATACAATCAAAACGTATATGGTGTGCAAAATATCTATGGTATACAGCTACAAAGCTCAGTTTTTATATCTCCTTGGTTTAACTGTATAAAATCTAGATAAAGCTAGAAAAGATGGGAGGTCAGCAATGTATTCCCTGGACAACCCTGTCACTACCTCTGCCCCATCTAATTCCTGCACCTCTCACACTGCCAAACCTCTACAATTTCTAGAATTACTGGATGGACGAACTGGAAATTCAAAAGCCCCAAAGAGTTCCAGTCATGACATGTAATTCTGTAACTACACATGTTCATTTATGCCATTTATTCCACTTACATGCCAATTTACACAATTTTCCCACACCTCATAGGTGGTTAACTATATTTCTTTGTGTTTGTCTTAATATCAGTCTTAAAATCTTGGTTATATTATTAATACGTGTAAATATGTATATTTTTATTTATTACTCATTTTCACTATAACTAACATTTTCCATGACATAACGGTGAGGACCGTAACAGCAATGTCTCACCAATGGTCTCAATAGTATAACTAAGTAACTCCCATGCAATATCAAAGAGGCAACCACATACAGACACAAGCAAACCACAAAGTGTTTTTCTTCAAAGATCACATACCACTGCTCCTTAGATTTTTTTAACTGTAAATACCAATTCTGCCAATTAGCTGGCAGAAAAACTGCCCCACAGGTACAATGGGCTGTACATAAAATCTGTATAATGTATCAGATCCCAAACCTGTGAAAACTAAGTACTAGCGAACAAAACACAAAGTGGTTACATCAGCATTTTAACTTAAGAAAGAAACATGTATTTATAATATAATAATGTATTTATTTAATAAAAGCCCACCATTTCCAATCAGACATACAAATGTCTACTACAGACATACTACAAGTCAGGTCAAGTGAAAAGAATCCCTATCAGAAGCTGGTTACCTAAGTTCAGACGTAGTCAGTATAAATAAGTATAAATAGTAAGTATAAATACCGCAAAGCTTGAGAGCCTAAATGCATTAATGGACGAAACTTAAGGTGAAGCAGGCATCATCATGTAAAAACTAGGTATCCTGGATATGACAATACAATGAAAAACAGTGCTAGTTGTAACCATTATTTTAAGGCTTATGCTTATACTGGGCAGCATGGTGGCTCACTGGGTAGCACAGTTACCTCACACCTCCTGGGGCTTTGAATCTCACCCCGATTTTGTGTGTGTAGAATTTGCATCTTCTTCCCAGTCTCCTGCCACTGCCCAGAGACATGCAGTCAAGAACTGCCCATAGATGGATTTTACACATTTGTGAGAAACTGGTAGAGTAAAATTTCTTCAGCTCCAGATAGCACTGCCCAGATGAGGCCTCATCTCAGTATTGGAAAATAAAACTCGCAGGTTGAATTTGGTAAGACGCCACTGCCCCAAATTTGCATTATGAAAACACTTTTCAACAAGAAAACACAAAAATTACAAGTGTCTTTTTTGATCCCAGAGGGAAGAACTTTGTTATCAACCTCAAAATGCCTTCATTAGTATTTAAAGCAATTTCATGCCGCAATGCTTTCTTTTTTTCGTGTTAATGTGCTCATGTTTGTGTGAAGCTATTTGTCCGTCCCCCTCTCCGTAAAACGCCTGCAGTTGTGATCGGTTTAACGGGAGTGTGGAGGGACGGCGGCTGGGCACGGGGTGGCCCTGCAGCAAGAAATCACGTACCATTATCTGCACCATGGTTCACGCCATGCTGCACTGATTCAAGACATGCTACACTACCCCTGGGGGCAATCTACCTTTTACATCATTAAGGAGCTCTCCACTAAACACAAGCAGCATCTCGGTACATTTTCACTCTGAAGAAAAGACAGAAAGCAGCTCCGAATACACAGAATCAATACCGCTGACACGCACGTATGGCTGTCATGCCGTCTGCATCCGCCGGATATTACCGACAATACTGTGAAGGTCATTAATACATAAAATTCAAAAATAAAACTTGACCGATAGCCAGATATAAACATGAAATTGTGAAACAGGAGATACAAAATTTGAAAAACATCATTATGCCATTCACGTGAGGCTATACAGTACATGATGAAAGAATAATAAATGTTTAACTTTACTTATATATGTAAGATTTGCCGTAACATACAGATCTGGAAAGAGTGCTTATGAACGGAATCCTTCATTTGAGAATACCAATGTGTAAGCAGCTTAGATACTAGTAAAGAGGCATACACTGATAAGGGGCATATGCAGGAGACAGACGGGGGCGAGAGTCAGGGAATGGTCACTATTATGGACCGTGGACACAGATAAGCCTCACATGAGATAGCATGGAGGCCGAAACTCCTCCCCGACCCCTAAGACAGCGGCTGGCTTCTCTGCTGTGCTGCGTTGCTCCTTCAGACACAGCAGAGGCTACATCAGCAACAGTGCGAGAGACAGCGTTCATCTTCATTACTCTCCTTCTAATGTGCTGTCTCTTTTCCACACAGAGCAAAACTCTGCCCTTACGAAGCGCTTTGGCGACAAAATGCAACGGCAAGAGACACCGACAGCAGAAAATGTGGAAGGGAAAGTATTGTGTGTGTCGTAATTGAAAACACATACATATCAACTCTCAAGAACATCCAAGGAGATATAATCCATACTGAAGAGTTTACTTTCAGATACTTCAATATTGCCTATAAAGTCTAAGTGCCCCAGTTCCGGTCCATCACCCCCTGAATCCATTCAGAGCTAGTCTTTTTTAGTGAGAAATTATGCAAGACAATATCCTCAAAATTATAAGTACAATAATAAGGCATGACAAAAGACTAGAAAAATGCTGAGTATTTCAAATACATTACAACAACTGAACATCATTTGAGAAAAAAAAAGGTTAAAAGAACATGAACAAGCCAGCTCTCAGCTTCCAGGTGTACGGATGTGGTCCACACGGCACATATACTTAAGGTGGTTAATATGAGCGTTGGTCAGAGTTACCGTTAGTGCACACCTGCCACCTAGTATCTGAGGAACACAGCGCCGATTGCGGCCCTATCAGCGGGAGGCAGGGGGTTTACGTGGGTTGGCTGGGCCTGGGCTGGCAGAGAGTTCACTGGGGAGCTACAGGGCCTGGGCTGGCAGAGAGTTCACCAGGGAGCTAAAGGGCTGGGTTGGCTGGGCCTGGGCTGGCAGAGTTCACTGGGGAGCTACAGAGCCTGGGTTGGCTGGGCCTGGGCTGGCAGAGCATTCACCAGGAAACTACAGAGCCTGGTTACAGGGCCAGGCCCAGAGAAGACACCAGTCAACTGAGTTGGCTCACACAGTACAAGAGCCAGACTGAAGGGGTTCGGGGACTAAACTGGGAAGAGTGGAAGCAACTTCATCTTACACCCTGCAGACATCTACCGGAGCTGTAAGTACTATATATGGAGAAGTACTATAGGAAATACTAAAAGTGCATCAGGGTCTGCAAGTAAAAGGCACACTGTCTACATCCCCTCTCAAAGGACTGCCTGATAAGAAAATTATAAAAAATTAATAACAATATCATTACTGCTAATAAACAAGTTGTACAGTCTGCAGTCAAAGGCACTTTGCAGAACCGCACTTCTGAATAATGTCCATGCTCCCCCTGCCCCTCCCCCCAAACCTTATGCTTGCTCTTGCTTTAAGTGTATAATTGAGTGTCAGTTGGCAAGGGATTTACAGAAATTGTATGGGTGCTATAGGTTAAATACCTATTAAGCTTTGTAAAAACCTTCAGCTACTACTTCTGCATAAGGTGTCCAGCAGGACTTGCGTTCCTTCATGTTGAAGTATTATTAAATCTCATTAAAAATTACCCATTCAAAGATTACATTCTGGTAGTAATTATTACGGCATGAAGTTGCACAGAGCAAAGTGACATAAGCGTCCTGAGCTCAGAGGTCTGCTGAAGACACTCTGGGTATTTGGTCACTGGGAGGGGGAGCCTAAGCTCACTTCTTCCTTGGAGCTGCGCGCAGCACGAAGAGCCTGGACGGATTTGTGACCTTGTCCGAGGACGGAACGTGGTTCCTGAACGTGCCCGAGCAGATGTGACCACTCCCCGTCCTTGGAGGCTGGAAGGGGTCAGTGTGTCATTTAGAGGTCTGCCGTAGTGCGCGACGTTCACTCAACAGCAAAGGCAAAGGGTGAAGGGGGCGCTGACCCCAGGGCTGGTGCCCCGTGCTTTGTACCGCACTCCCTGCAGCATATGGCTGCACAGAGAGACAGCGGCTGCATGGCTTATAAGGAACCTGCAGGTCCCAAAACATTTAGGTCTCAAAAAAAGAACCTGTACTTGAAGGAAGCACACTGGGAGATATTCAATATTTATTACATAATATCGTATGTTGTTTTGGTACAAACATAAAACACACAATAATCATCAAAATTAGGGGAGTTTTAATCGCATCATGAATTTATATTTTAGGTATCTCTCTTTCTAGTGTACTACAGTATAATAATCTATTTAGTGTATCAATATAATGGTCAGGTCCCGTGAACCCCTGTTTATGAGCAATATAAAAACAACGTCTAATTTGCTGAATTTCTAGAAAATGATTTATTAACAGGCATCGTTTCCTTTGATATATACAGGGTTTCCCCCACTATTCGAAAGTAGAGCATTTCTATAAAACCTTCCATAAGCCGAAATGGCGTCAAATAATGGATGAAATGGCCAAGGAATGTTTTCCTCCTTTTTTCGTAAAAGGTTTCTTTCGGTTAGCAAAAGCAGGTGCTAGTGTGGGTCTTTCGTAAAAGTGACGTAAAGCAAATGTTTGTAAAGCAGCAGATACCTGAGTATCAACACTTGTCATCTAGTTGCATTTGTCAGAGGCATCCTCTAAATGTGACATGGCCTACCTGGGAATTCCTTATCACAGTGCGCTACCGAAATAGCTATTTAGTTTCCATCCCTGTTCAAAAACAATAATGCCACAATTCCCACAGGTTCCTGTATAAACGCCCTGTATTTATTTCCTCAAAGCTCTATATTATTCATTGCATGGCATGGACTGTAAGCTCTGAGAATTTTAACTATGCACTACAGATGATCTCTGGGACTGAAAAGTTCTAATTTGTGCCTTTAGTCTATAATTAGGCCTATTCCCCTCCACTTCAACGGTACTCCAAGGAAATGCAGCTAATTGGCAATAGAAAAAGACGAGCTCAAGGCCAAACCACATGACCTCAGTAAGTGGATGTACTCTCCTGGCTCTAAAACAATGAATTGCGTTCACTGCTGTCACCATTAGCCGCTGCTCTCTTCAATCACATCACAATATCACCCCTCTTCGGCTGCTCTGTTCAGTCACAGTTAAACAGGATCGGCCACAATCACCCACTCCAAAAAAAGCTATAATAAACAGCAAAACAGATTCCACTCTTACTTCACCTGTTTCTGATTCCAAGCCACACAAACACATCAAGAGTCAGCTAAAAAAAAAAAAAAAAAACTGCAGCTCATTAGTGTGCATTATTAGGTAATTATTCCAGCTTTAATTATTAGGAGACAATGGCTATCATCATTCACTGGTTAATAGATAACAGCAATACAGAGTTACTCATGAATGCGTTCATGCGCACACACACACAAACAAACATTTAAGCTTTAGATTCGCTCTCAAGAAAGAAGGAATAATAAAAAACGTAAAAATTAATTACAGGGCTGAGATGTTTTGCTAAGCATAGCAAGTACAAACTGAGTAAACGGCCCCTACAAAGCAGGTTGACAAATATCTCCGCTCTTCAGTTTCAGTTAAACAAACACGGTTGGCCCTAATATTTTGTCATATAAATTATTTGCTAAACAGGAAATAGCTGAAAGGCACTTTATCCACGTGACACAGCCGTGACATCACCATTTGCAAAGGCTGGGAAATCCAATCACCCGGCCTGACGTTGGAAAGCTACAGAAAGCAACGGGTAACGGTCAGAATTCTCCAATTCAATCAGCATCGCATCACATTAATTTTATGAACGGGTGCAGAATTTAGAAGAAGAAAATTGGACAATCTCAGCATCTATTTAGCTGAGTTTTGGGTAGCTGAATAAATCACGGCCCAGTTTAAGAAGTATCCTACCCTATCGACTTTTTCCTCACGATGCTCTTTGACGTTAGCATCTGCTTATTCACATGTCCTCCAAAGGGAATTTCAGCTGCTGACTGCATCTTTCCCAGTGGTAAAAGAGCATCCAGAGAACCTAATTTATGGTTCAGTAAGTGGTTCTAGGCGACATGGGAAACTTCTTTGAATAATATGCTGTTCTTATCAATACGCGAAATCACCAATCCTCATAATCAGTGGTTTAAAGAGGCTATTACACGTCTTTCTGTTTGCTTTCACTGGCCTGGAAATGACTGCTCCTTTGGCAGTATCGCCTGGCTCCGCATCACAACACAATGCTTCATGGAGTGCTTGTTTCTTCATGTTCTTTTTTAAAGAAAGGTGAAGAGGAAATACCCACACAGTCTGATAAGTAATTCAAAAACTATAAGAAAAAATTACCTCTTGCCCTAGCAGCTGACTCCACGCCTTGCTTGACTACCCTCTTTGGTTTGGACGCTCTGGCTGAAGTTGACTGAAGTACAACCTTGTCAGACACCTACATTTACATCTGCAAAGTGCTTTTAGCCTGGATTGATACCTGTTTCTGGTGCTACACAGACACAGATGACCTGTCAAAAACCACACTACTCTGCCCTACTTGACGCTCACTGCAGAAGAAACAAACTACTACTTTCATAGCTACTCTGCATCTACTTTGCAAAAAGTTCAAAATATATTCCCAGTTATGACCAGCAATGACATCCGTGGCACAGGCTGGCAACAATAAGTTCAAATCAATACCATTTGTGATAAGAAAAGCAAAACATCTAACTTTAGCGTGGAAAACACAGAATACAAACTAGCACAGCTGACAGTGCGGTGATTCTGGTAAACGCAGCCCATGGTGAGGCCAGGCTGGCTCATGCGGGTCAACGGTACTCACATAGTCGTGGAAGGCCTTGGCCTCGCTGGAGTGCTCGCACGTCTCTCTCCTCTCGGGCGCTGCACAGTACAGGTCCCAGAACACACTGCAACACATGGGCCACACGTCACTGACCACAGACTCTGCCCCACAAGGCTGGAAAATGTCAACATCGAAGGCTCACAAATATCAACATCGAATTACGCCCCAAGACTTTGATCCTAAAGTTAATCAAGTTAAACATCCTCATGATGTAGTCATTTTTACATGCCGGCACACAAGTCTGTTCCTCGAGTTGTGTTTCCTGGAGAGGGACACGGAAATGTTCAGAGATACCAAAACACACTATTAGCATAAAAAGAAGCGCAGAAGGAGAGAGACTCACCACCACCAGGAATGCAGGAACCCTGGAGGCTCGCCCAGTGTGATATTCTTCTCCCATCGTATCTTGGGTGGAAAAACAGACAGGCTGTTAAGAGGACAGCACCTGGGGTCTCATGCTCACCGATCGGACATGGCGTATGAGGGCGCCAAAGCAAATAAAAAGACAGAAGAAAATACAGAGCAGGCAGACATCAGTGAGAGAGGGGAAAATAAGAAGCCGCTTTGGCCAAAGGCCACTGTGCCGACATCAAGCGCTGCAACTCAACCTTATGCCACTGCACTGACCCTCTTTATACACTGTCCTCATTTATACTGCAATCTTTACTTCTGCATTCATTCAAGGGGAATAAAAAGTAAATAAGGTCAGATCAATAGACTTTAATGAGACTTAATTAAAAAAGTAATCATAACGGCTCTGGTTGAAGCCTGCCTGTGAGCGGCTGGAAGTTCTCCAGGAGCCTATCAAACCCACTTGTTCCTTTAACTGCATTGATTTATTCAGTGACCTGCCCGTGTTCTCTGAGTATACTGTGTGACATAAACCGCAAATTAGTCACCTGTTCACGTTTATATGATACAGTGACAACAATGATTATGTTTAAGAAGGCTACCACCACTGTTCCAGTATTATTAAAAGAGAGAGAAAAATAGAGAGAGAAAAACAAAATTTCAATATTATTCAGTTAATTGATTAACTTACACCTTCTGGCACTGTGTTCTTGAAATAATGTCAAGTGGGCTTCATTATAACTGAATACATTTTCCTTTTAGCCAAAGCCAGATGTCAGATGTAATGTGACGGCAGTGACTATCCATTGTGTGCTTGGCGTTTACAGCCTTATCTATTGTTTTGCACTGTGACCTTGCTGCAGAATGAGCCCCTTCCTGTAAGGTGATAGCACTGTGCAAACACAGCCTACAACTGACCACACCAGCCGCCATCTCTGTTGTTTGCGTTTTTGTTCATTTTGGGAATCTCATGTCTCTGTCCTTTGGTGACTGTTTTAGAAGCATGAGTCATAACCAAACGGTGAGATCAGCCCCCCAGCAAAAAAGAAAAAAAAAAAACATAGAAAAATGCTCTGTGTACATTCGATCCCTGCTCTTCTCAATAAGTGAGTGCCACTGCTGTAAATAACATGGGCGTGTCGTTCTTTGCTGGGATGAAAACATGCATTGTTTCGCGGATGGCCGTGCCGAAGCTGCCATGGAATGCTCACAAGCACCCGCATCATTTCCTGTTTGGCCTGGACGGCCATAGGCAAAGCGAAGAAGAGGGATGTGGGCAATAGGAATGCTTGTTTTCAAGCATTTGCCACGTTTCATCCATCAAACAAATTAGAAGACAATGCCAGAACTTCTTAGGCTGAAGTTACTGCAATTGTTGTGAAAAAACAAATGCACCATATGAATATAAAGTGTGATGAATACGAAGCCTAGAAGATTCAAGTTTCTTATTATCCACACGTCAGAAAGGCTGAAGGGAAAATTCATTCATTGTAAACATAGGACTACTTGACTTTCATATAATACCTATTGTTGTATTCAAGTAACACTTAATGTAACACTTTGTATAAAAATGGACAAACAACTGCTGTTTCACATTGCATTCTGGGAAATATTCTGTAATATAGATGGGGTAGTAGAGTTACAAGCACTCGCCCTCTCTCTGATCTTGTAAGTTCAGAATGACACCAATCACATGCATGATGAAGAATGGGTCCTGACATAGATTATCTCTAAATGTGTTTCTGTGTCCCTCTGAACTGGTTGTGTCAACTTCTTGCAGTGTCACTCATAAATCCATCCAAGTATTGCTAATGCTCGAGTTCCCAGGAACGAAGAGCCTTTGTAATTCAACCCTGCACTGCAAACCGCCAGGCACAGTGGCCCGATAGGACTGACGTCAGTTCCTTCCGTTTCAACGGAGATAGGTGGGGTGGGGTGGGGTGGGGTGGGGGTGGCCAGTGGTGTGCATTCAACAGCTCTGTCCATTAAGCATAAAAGTTAACCGCTGTATCTGTACTACATTAGGAAAAGACATTTGGACAATTGTGTTTTAATAATTGCTATTGAACGGCAATTGAATAACTTGAATGATGATGGCTTAACTGTCACACACCACACAAAGACAAAACTATTTTCATTTATAAAGAGATAGTGTTTTGATGTTTCCTGGAACAAAGAACTAGTGCTAAGTTTTACAGAATGATCCCAGGTAGGCGAGAATGTGTAAATCCAGGGCTTTTTAATGATAACAGGATGACTGATATTCAAAGATCATTTGTCATATTTCAGCATCATTAAGATTAATAAAATAATGAAGCAGAAATTAAGACGAGTGTGGAAAGCAGATATCCATCAGGGCTGAACTATCTGTAACGAAATTTCACTGAAACACTTTAGCTATTTGGATCCACTGCACTAACTCCCATCCAGTCCCATTAAAAGGACACTAAACAGCTAATGTGTGCTGCTTGCTCGGCATTATCAGGTGTGATTAAATTAGCGGGCTGCCTTATAGTGGGGGCTGCCTGAGTGTTCCCTCCCCAAGGCTCATCGATAACGGCCTAAGATAAAGCCCCCCGGCTTACCTCCGACAGGAAGGTCTGTGCAGACTTCTGAGCTCCTACATGCAGCAGGTATTCGTACACATAGAGGGCTAATCTGTGGGGCGGGGTGGGGCGGGGGGGACAAGAACAGGTGTTACTTCAACAATAATGCACATAAGGCACACAGCTCATACACAGATGGTAATGGATACCAGCAACACGCAGGACTCAAATTTGGACATTACATTTTACATCAAATTTTTAAACAAATGACTTGCAAGATGGAGATTGTGATATATAATAATAATAAATAATAATAATAATAATAATAATACATTTTATTTATATAGTGCTTTTACATTAACTCAATGACGCTTACAGAGAAAGTACGCA
>JAODKN010000114.1:26301058-26312107 GCA_026774425.1 Petrocephalus zakoni
ATTGATGGTAACACGCAAAACACACCACATTATGCATTCAGTAGGTTAAATGCCTTAGTAAAAAGAAAGGTTTTTAGTTTGGTTTTAAAATCTGAGATAGAAGTTGATAAACGATATATCATTTAAACTATTTTCTGATCTTAAAGCTAAGCACATATTCTTTGCTTAGCAATGTAAAACATCCTTAGCATGTCAAAAATGATTGAATTAATTAAGCCCTATACACAACTTGTGGCTGAAGATGTTTATAGCTGAGGTATAAATGAACTTATAATATGTGCCCGACAACACTACACCGGAGGAAAGAAAGAAAAGAAAAACACACACACACAACCTGACATACAACAAGGCTGTTTAGTTCACACACTTGCCTACACCAGTGTTAGAGTTGATTTTTGGCAACTTATTACTATCCATCCGTCTTCCGGGACTATTTATCTGATATAAGGTCCTGGGAATCCTGGAGCCTATCCAGGACATGAGCACAGGGCACAAGGTAGGAGACACCTTGGGCAGAGTGCCAGTCCATCACAGGGCACAGACAGTCACACACCACCACACATTATGGGCAATTAAGTTACACCAGTTCACCTTGTTGCATGCATTTAGACTGTGGCAGAAATGAGGACTACCCAGAGGAAATCCATGCAAACATGACGTGAGAGCCACTTGCATAACTGGCAGTTCAAGTTGTTATTAATTATTATTTATTAATTATTGTTGTTGTTGTTGTTGTTGTTGTTAATAATTAGAATAATAATTTTTTACACTGAATAATTTAGCTCACAGTTCAAACATTTGTTCTTAGTTCTAAACAAGATGATAAAAACTTAATTTCCCGAAGGGACCATCCCGAGGGATTAATAAAGTACTATATCTATCTATCTATAAAAGGTATTTATCCATCCTTTATAACAGAGGCAAGGTAAATTCATGAAGACTATTATGAAAAGCTAAACTTTAGGAAAGCCTTTCAAAACCACAACCTTTTATCATTACCTGCAGGTGTTTATTACAGACGGATGCAACAAAAGCATATGAACCTTAATAACATACATTAGATTGCTTAGTAAATAAAACGGATCTCTTATCTGGCTAATGTATAGAAAGAGATGACCAGATTAACAACAAATGGCATGAGGCAAAAACAGAAAAAAAAAAGTTTCTTAAACATGAATTTGTAAACAACATATGCATCAATAAGGGCAAGAGCACAGTGCCGACTGCCAAGTATAAGCTGAGACAGTCAGTATTCTGCTAATGTTCAGACCTACAGTAACATAATCAATGGAAGCGAGTGAACAGCCAGGAGGCCCCGCCTTATCCCTCCCAGTGGAAAGCAAGGCACTGCTTTGAACTGCTTGCTGGAGTCTGTGGAATAAGCCTAATGGCTGTGCTTGTATATTGATTTAAAAAAAATGCACTAAAAATATAATGTTTTTAATAACTACAAAGAAACAAACAAAATACATTCCATATATTCAGAGCCTAATGCCGAGCCTCAGAATCCAGCTGTTTAAAGCTAAATGCCTAACGTGCCTTAATCTGGCCTAAAAGGAAGCATTAGCCAATGACAAGGACAGCGAGAGCTGAGAGTGACAGGTCAGTACAGATCAGATAGGTGCCGTTTTTGCTGGAGGCAGCATCTCAGGCCACTGCACCAGGCAAAGCGCCTGCAGCTTCTCCAGCAAGGAACTAGGACATCTGCACGTTGATGAGGAAGAAAAAAAATGCAGCTGAATCTTCCCCTCTCTCTCTCTCTCTCACCCTCACTTTCTCGCTCGCTCTCGCTTGCTCCCTATTTTCCCCTAAGAAACAGTACAAGCTAGAAGTGAGCGGGCACAATAAAAGATTAATCAGAAGAATATGTAAGGGCTGGATCTGAAGGCTAAACTCGAGAGCAGAGCATGATGCGGTCCATGTGAGGAATGCACAGCACTTTCTGCTTCTACTGTGGTCAACAGGAGCTCTTGGTTGGAAATTTTGGAAAGTTTGTATGTCTAATGGTCAATTTTTGTTAAAAGCAGCAATGCACTGGCTTTTCAAATAAAAATGGCTCCGCAAGTGTTAAATTAAATTGGCTGTCCCAATTCTTTTTAGGGCAGTTCCTCCATGGACATCTTTTAGTTCCACTGTTAAATTCACATAGTGCTAGACATCTTTGTGTAACGCTGTGAAGGACCTCCAAACGACAGAGGCTTCCTGTAAGTGTTTTACCTAACCTATCATGCTACATCACTGGGGGGAGGGAAGGTGAGGGGCAGTGGACAGGACTGTGGTTGGAAACTGAGTTGCACGAAAAGTAATGTCAAAAGGTAAACTTGATCAGCCCATTAAATTGGGCACATTTAGACTGATTGGCCGACTGCCGGTCAGTGCTGATCAGAGTGAAAATTGGCAATTTCCAGTTACTAGCCGATCGATTAGGGCACCCTTAGTATAAAGGTGACATGCATCAGTTGTGGTGTAAAGCACCAATAGGGTATTCTTTCTTCAGAGAGCATTCAGCCCCATAGCACTGCTTTATACAGTGACCGTTTCCAGTGATACAAGACAAACCACCCCGCGGCTACAGAATGTTATGACTTTGCTGCATCTTAAATGAGTGCCGCAAGTTTCTGTGCAGCTGAAGTACTTAATTGAATGGTAAGTCATCTCACCAGGTGCTTCATGTATAACTGAAATACAGGTCTGGAAGCCTTTTCCTCAGAGAAAAGAACAATTCCGGAAGAATTCTACATTTCCAAACGGATGACACATGAATGTGTCTGCTGTAATGACAGATCCCGTCATCTACCGCCGCCCGCTCTCCAAATCCTGTACCTGAAGGGTAGGTGTCAGACCACGACCTCCGTCCAGCATGGCCTAAAAGCTGCAGGGTATTAAACACCACCTCTTGGACCTTCATATTACCACATTCAGTGTAAAGAAAAACACTTCTTTTTATTTTATGCTTTTATTTAACCTACGAATCCTTCACCCTGACCTTTCAGATTCTGGCACACTGGGTTTAATTTTGGGAAGGTGAATGCCTACTTAGAGCTAGGGTTGCATGAAATCACCTCGTGATGTACTTGCGATTATACAGCGCATGCCCAATTATCACCAGGGCTTCAGATGACATGCAAAACATTTGTCTGGACGCCAGCTTTTCGGTACTATACGGGCATTTATTTACGCCCACAATTTGGTAAGCAGATTAGCAGTGTGCCTAAAATATTAATGAGATGCATATTATGATGCCCAAAAGTTAGTAATCTGTTAGTATAAAGTTAGTAATCTAGTGAAATTTGGCGTATCCTTATGATTATTACATTTGCTTAGCGGAGCTCACTGCATGTTTCTGTTTTGGTAAATTATGGAAGCTATAAGCACTGAAGTGGCGGTGAAGAAAGGGACAGCTCAGCAGCCACAACATCTTTTAAAAGAGGAGATTGTGGATAAAAAGACGTTGTTATGGCGGTACCGACACTGTTATTAAACATAAGAATATGCCGAATTTTTACACATTCCTAACATTTTAGGCAAATTACTAATCTGCTTACCAAATTGAGAGCGTAAGTAAACACCTATATAATATCAAAAAGCTGGCGGCCGGTCAAATATTTTACCCATCATCTAAAGTCCTGGTGATTATTGTGCATGCGCCATATAATCACAAGTACATCGCGATGTGTATCGTGCAGCCCAACTTAGAACACAACTTTATTCTTTATACACATTACAGAAGAATATGATAAAAGAAAGGGAGAACCAACATTGCATAAAAGAGTAAATTTGCACTCTAGTTTTTATCATGTAATGAGACATAAAAGTCATTGCTCTTTTGAGAGTTCTGGCTTGGGACTGAAACGATAGTAAACTGCAGCATTACAGTGCAATATAGCAAGCTGTAAGCACAAGGTCATCGACACAGCACTGACAAAGACAAACGTATATGACATTACTACATTTGTTATTAAATGAAGTTTGAAAGAGCTATTTAATATTTTATACTTCACGTTAAGAGATATATGTGTCAATCTTGTGGCATGTAAGTTCTGTTACAAACACAGAGAGTACAGCGCAGGAAGAATTTACTAGGGGGACACAATGCGTCCGGCTCTTTGATCAGACCCACAAAGAAAGAATGAGACCCAGGCCCGTATAATGAAGAACAGGATATGCGCTCACAAATGACTGCACTCTAAATTCAGTAATGTTTGTAGTTAATGGGAAACAGCTTGAATGCCGTGTGTCAGACATGTGATTTGCCTGATTTAGGTTCATTATAGAGAAGTGGCCTCTACTCGGACCCCCATGCCAAGATGTAACCAATGCCACATTTTGTTGATACCTGCCTTTTTAAGGATACTCTATTTCACTATTTTCTACCACGACCTGTCCAGCATACTCACTGTTGTTGACCACTATTCCACAAGTTACGGTCAATCCATCAGCTGCAGCAGCCCATACTTTGCTATATCGTTGCCTTGATCAAACTATGAAACCCTTTATTTGCCAATCCTCCTCTCTTTGTAGATGTGGAAGTGGAAGACTGTGATTTCTCCATGCAGCAGCACCATGAAAAAACTGTGACAGGATGGAATAGAGACTAATTACTCAGAGGTGTTCTACAAAGCACAATTTCTCAGGTAGCTTGGTTAACTTAAGCGGGAAATAATGATTGTCCAACAAGAGCTTAGACAAAAAGCATTCATACTGAGCAATCATGACTTCTAGCTGAGGGTAACCCAGCCAACTTACTGTAGAAATTCTGCTTTGTGGCATAACCTCTTATATGCTTACTGTACTGTATTTTTTAGACCTTTAGTTGTTTGGGGTCAGTTGAATGCCCTACCTATTACTACTACTACTACTAATAATAATAATAATAATAATAATAATAATAAATAAAATAAAAATATTGTTATTATTATTATTTTTTTTTTTATCTTGGGGGCAATTTTTGCTGCATAATCAGGATTTTAGGGGCATTCTTCCCCTTTTCCCCCGTCAGTTTCTGGCGCTGGTTGCATCACATCTAACTTTCATGCCGTTGTACAGCTAAATCAGTGCAACAGAATGAAGACGAGGTGTGACGATTAGTTCTTAGGACCAAATGCCAAACACACAGATTTGCCACTGCTCTACTCTGATCCTAAATCAAAAGCAACAGCCAGAGAGGACATCGTTCCACAAACCCATGCTTCAGGACAAACATCTTCTATACACCTCGATGCATCCAAGTCAGCATCTACCAGTAGCAACCTCAAAAGCACCTATCTACAGTTCATCCATTGTCTTAGCTGCCTCACTCAGTATTCTGTATTCTGCCCACACCCACACAGGTAGCAATTAACTCAGCAGTACCATTCATTGCAAAATACTTCTACCACTGAAAAACTCTGCTGGAAGCACTCCAGTATAGATCTGTGTTTAGAGACAGTGAGACACTAAGTATGCTCTCAATATTCAAAACAGTGCAATGCGAGCTTAATCCCAACCAGTAATTACCTGATAGTGTAGGTGGTTCATTCTTCAGTCAGCTGTGGTTACATTTTCTTGTTTGATCTCACCCTCAGCACAAACAAATCAAGATTCTGCACATTGCGATTAGGTGCTTGAATTATTATGGTATGTTTTGCTTTCCCATTGATCTTTTCACCTTATAAATTGGCCTGCAAGAAAGACCTGTTTGATCGAGGCAGCCCCTTTTAGAACCCCTCAGAGGAACACAGAAGACCTGCACAGGTATGGGAATATCAGAGTTCATGAATAAAAACCAATAAAGAGGAAAACTGATGTTGGTTGTTACTAATAGGTGTGAAATGTCTATAAATGATGTCACTCTGCTACATGCATGCTCTGATACATGCGATGCAGAGACCAGGTTCCAATCGGAGTGAGTGTGGTGGCTTCCCTGTTTTCGTGTGTGTGTGCTTTTAATTGGGCTGAAAGTACAGGTCTTATACAAAGACTGAATAAAAACCAATGTACTGTACCAGTCAAAAGTCAGCGTGCCCTTAAATTTGCATATTTTTCAGTCTTGAAAGTGAGAAAAGATCACACTGCAATATGAAAACATTAGGAGTACCAAAGCAGTGTTCGTGCAAAAATAAAAACCGGCTCTAAATCTTGGACTCCTCAAAATAGCCACCATTTACTTCACAAATGCAAGGCATCTACTTAACAAGTTACAGCAGGGAGTCACACGACGTGTTCCCGGCTCAGAAGCAGCAGTTCCCATGAATGAGTGTTTGTAGGCTACATGGCATCGGCCGTCCTGGTCTTCCCATATGTTTTATGGGACTGAGGCCTGAAGATTAGGCCAGGGTCATTACTTTGAGTTGTGCTTCACTTTCTTCTTCGCCAGACAGGTCTTGAACAACTTTAATGTGTACTTTGAGTTTTTGAGGGACTGCTCAGCCAGCCATAATCCTAATGGAATGGCATGCATTTTAGCTATGTTATGACAGCCATGCTGGTTGCCGAGTTGCTTTGCATAAAAGTATTTAGATTTTAAAGAATAGATAGGTCTAATAATGGTTTCAATCAAGTGTATTCAAACTTGTACTGCAGTTTCAGTATTATGTAATACAGCTAATAACCAAGTCTGTCTTACATGGAACAGCATGATTTTAATAACCAAAAGCAAAGAGACCAGGTTAAATACAGCTCTGTTGGGTTCAATGCACGTTCAGGTATATAACTGTAAAATTGTTTAAAAGAATACAAAAAAGTTAATAGCAAGGCATACAATAACTAGGCATACATGAAATAACAGAAATACAAATATTTTTCAGCTCAGTGAACTTGAAAGAAAGGATCTATATGCATCACTGAACACAACCAGTCTTGCCTGTTTAATGTACATGCTGACAAATAAATATACATAACAGAATCTGCATCAATTTTAAAAAGATAAATTAATATCCATTAATCAGCATTTTTAAATCCCCACTTAAAACTGCACTATTCATTACACCATTTCATTTAGATTAAATTGTCTATATTTGGTCTTTTACATCACCATATAAATTAACACACAACATCAGTAGTCTGATGGCTGAACGTATTTCAGAAGCTTGCCAAATATTCCTAGGTGAATGTGCCGTGAAGTTACTGTTTGTTTTGCTTTAATGCAAATAGAGGGAATAGCTGCATACTTAAATTGACAGGCACTCGCTATAATAAACACAAATGAATTCCATTCCATTTTAATATAAAATTTGTTTTAATTGTCCCCAATCTATCGGTTTATGCTGTCGTCCATTTACATCACATATCTACATTACCACTTGTGACACTTTGGAAAAAATGTCTGCAGTGTGCAAATATTTTAAACGTTAAATGGAAACAGCCCAACAGCCAGCAGGAAGATCTGCAATACTAGTGCTCTGTGAGGCAGTGGGAGCAAGACTGCTTTCAATACGTCTAATTTGATAAGACACCGGAAGGGAAAGCATTCAGTGGAATACAGCTAGTTAACACAGATCAGGCAAGCTAAGGCACTGAAACAGGAAACGCTGGAGGATACTTTCAGAAGATGAGAGAAACTTCCTCAATATGGCAGCATGGCAAAAAAATGACACAGAAGAAGATTATTTAATTGACTGCATTAGATGAGCAGCCCATCTCACCGTTACTGAATGCAGGTTTCCGATGACATAGGGAACTTTGGGGACAAAGGTGTGTCGCTCTATTTCTGACATGTGACCTCTTACTAAATTGCCTCGTGGGTGTGACAATAACCAGTTTTACACCAATATTTGGAACTGGGCGGCCTGTCTGATGTCGCTGCTGGGCCTTTCTGCCCAGTGGGCCGGCTTCAGCTTTACTTTTGAATGCACAGAAGTGCATTCTGCGCACTTCCCTGGGCACGTAACACCTGGGTAACTGACAAGCAGCAGGTCCCTGTTATTCTTACTGACTGTGGTCTAGGTGACCTCTATACTGCTAGTTGTTTTACAAAAATATAAAATATTGCAGCGGCAGACAGTCATAAATTACTTGATCTTAAATCAAGTAAAATCAGATGACCTTAAATCAGATCAAGATTACCAACAGGTCATACTACACACCGGGGCATATTATTGATTAGAAACTTTAGAAACACCTGATATTACATTCTACAATTCTGAAAATTTCAGTTTGAGATCTGATCAGGACCTGGACCAAACAGCAACATTACCACAGAAAGCAAAGGTGTATTCTAAAGGAAATAAGTAGGGAAAACTATGCATTGGTATTTAAAACAACATCTGTCTCTCCTATGGTTGGTAAATGCTGCAGGTAACATGCAACCCCTGTCAGGTTACGGGGTGAAACAAAGAACAAGGAGCAAAGGAGCAAAAGCCAGCGAAACAGAGGAGAGAAGCTTGGGGGGGAAAAAGAACAGGCTAGAAATGTGAAAAAAATAGCTGGAACTGTGCCTGAGATGAAAGGGCTTGTGGGAGGCTGGGCGTGTGTGCTGCTGTGCGTGGGTGGCCGGGTGTGGGGCTATGCCTAGGTGGGGGTGCCGCTGTGTGTGGGGGGGTGGGGCTGAGGGCGTGGAAGTGACTAAGTGCGTGTGTTCGACTCTGTGGCTGGGTGCGTCCATGCGAGTGTTGGTGTGTCAGGGGATGAGGGGTATTAATGAATACTCAAGGTCTGGAAACTTCCATGTGCCGATGGCGATGCAGCCGGCAGAAGCCCCGCGGTGCCCTCGTTCTACATCACCACCATGGATCCCGCATGGAAACCCCTGGAATGTAGGCTACCTATCTCTGCTAAAACGCTGTGCCGATGAAACACGAAACCCATTAAAACAAAGGCTCGATATGGATGCTTTCGGGATCACACAGTCTCCGTGGCAGTTAAAATAACAGCCCATTTCTCTACCTGTCACTTGTTAAATGCCCTACAATGTAAATATCGAATCATATATCCGTTTGTGTCAGGGCAAATGTGCAAACCAATAAATTCACACTGCTTCGCCAAATCAATGCCTAATTATTAGTGTTCATTATTAAACAGTGAATGCTACATAGTATTAGAGATATGGGGTAGGCAATATGGCCAGAATATCACGATATAGATCATGGTTGTTTGTTTGTTTACAAACCAATCAAATGGGAACATATGCAGTAATGGCACGTAACCATTTCATCAGCAATTCCATCCTTACAAGAAACACTGATTGTAGCACTGAAATAAAGAAAGGTATGTCAAATATTGTACTGACGGACTCATTATAGCAAAAATGCTTTTTCATTTTTTTATACTAATGTTTCAAGTGCAACCGAATATTTATCGTTTTGTTGAATGACTTCGGGGTTCTGTATTACGAAGCCGAATTTATTGGTCGGTTAGACAACTTGTTGGATTTAAAGTAGCCTGGCTAAATTTCAATGAACAAATATAAAAAGTCCTTTTACCTAAAGCACCATAAATCCAACATGGTATCAGGCTAACCAACAAATCTTGCTTCATGATACATACTCCTGAAGTCAGTTTACAACAAATACAAACAAATGATAAATAGATAAATAAAACAGATTGTGTTGACACCAGTTATATGAACCTTGTTTGAAACCAACTCTTTGCTGCACACTATTTATTCGACAGTGTAGCCGACTAATCTACAGACCACGCACTGTTTACCACATGACGAGTGCAACATGTCTAGCAGATTAATGATATGATTATTATTATAATTTTTTTTTAAATCAATTAAGTGTTTAGTTCATGATCTAGTTACTAAGCCGAGATCCACCGCGAAAAAGTGAGATATACAGAGAGCTGAGATTTTATATAGTACTGTTGTTGTTTAGAACTGCTGCAGCCAGGGGATGAGGAATTGCGTGCACCCCCAGAATATATTTTTGTTTCATTTCACCCCCAATAAACAGACCTTTGTATTTAAATTAGTTGTCCCCCACCCCCAAATTCTTACCCCCTCCTATGCCATTACAGCCTACAGGTTGCAACCTCCGAGCATGCAGGCGTCTCATGATAGGTAATTGTCGTTTGTTCCGTCATTATATTAATGGTGCCAAGTAGAACACTTTGTAACTGGGCATTCACTGGAAGCTCAGCCTAGCTGCACTTCTGCAAAGTCAGCTCATCAATAGCATGCATGTTTGTACTGTGCCATTTGTCTCACCTACAAGTTGCTGTGGACAAAAGCATTTACTAATTTAGAGTAAATGTACAGTAAATGTACTGTAATGCTGTATTTTGATTCTTGCCATAACTCAAAAATGTTTTTCGTGGATACAGATGCAACCAGTCACAATTAATTAACGCCATCACACCATGAAACCATAAACAATTCTGATGTAAAGATCTGACATTTTTTTCTTTATTTCATAGCACTTCAAAGCCTCGCTTTATTACTAAACTTTAACACTGACTTTTAACAATTTCATTCACCGAAAACCTGATTACTGTGACCTCCAATACCAGTACTGAAAGACAGGCCTACTTTGAGAAGATTCTTCTTAAATCACACTTAATCATAAATACAGTATTATGCAACAGACTGGGCAGTCAAAGAAAATGTCTAAAGTTACTCATTGGGGCAGTCAGTGTATATTTGGTAAGAAAAAAAAACTGAATTAGAATAAATGCAAATTAACAGCAACAGAACAAAAACTAGTAGGCATTCCTTATTAGGGATGGGTACCGAAACCCGGTACTAAACGGGCCCCGGGGGTAAATTTTGAAAGACCGGAGTATCGATAAGCTCTGACGTTCACGGTATTGCTTTCGGTACTGGAGAAATGAATAAATCAGATGTTTTTTGTTTGTGTAAAAACATAGTCTCTCTGTTTATCTGATCAGCTCCGTTACTGATTTAAACGTTAACCCAGAGCGCTCTCTCGTGTGCGATGGACGGGGAAACTCGTCGCTGCCTGACCTGCGGGCGCATGCGCAAAGCTCTGTTCAGCTTATGTCTGTGTGGCATCCGCTAGACCCTGCCCAATCAGCTAGAGTATGAGCACAAATAAGCTTTTTATTTTATGTGATATTGTAAAACATTTAGATAAATGCACACAAACTCATTGTGGACTGAGAAGTTGTTAG
>JAODKN010000114.1:26312815-26329845 GCA_026774425.1 Petrocephalus zakoni
TTGCTGTATTTTTTGTGAAATTTTATTTTGCATTACACATTTAATGTAAATTTGTTAAATAATAATGCAAATTTGTTGAATAATAATAAGGATTTGTTAAATCTGTTAAATGTGTTGTTTTTGATTTATTCTTCACAATGTACCGATAACAATACAGGTAAAGTACCGGACCGATAGGCAGCACCGGAAAGAGTAGTAGTACCGTTAAAATCTTAACGATACCCATCCCCATTCCTTATACCCTCCAAAAAGTCACTAATATCTTGTTGATGGCTAGAAAAACACAGCAACTAATATCACTGACAATATACAATAAAACTCTCCTCAGGACTTTAGAGCAACAACAAAAAGATTTAGACATAACAGATATGAGCAAAAGTAGTTAGTTCTATATCAAGATGAAGAAACAGTAGTTTACATCTTCCACTGTAGAATATTATTCTGAAAATATGGTAATCTCATCTGTTAAATACTATATATGCTTTATGGAATAATCAATTCCTCTATCAAACAGAACAAATGAAAAATGAAGTACTTGACAGGAGCTAGATGTTCTCAGGAAGAAATAAATAAATACAAACTCTTCAGTATCTCTTCCAAAATGCAGGATGACTGCCTAAACCTAAGCTGTCATATCTTGGGCACCGAAACGATCAGCTATAACAATTACATCTTTGGCATCTACTTAAGGAGCAGAAAGCCATATAAAGGAGACTAAACTGCATTAAGACACAAATGACACTAAAGAGTCAAAATTTCACTTTCAATGATTCAGTCTGCAGCTAAGCCTTCTGGACCAAAATGTATCTTGCATGCAGACCCAAAGAGATGCATCCTGCCATTTGCTGCTAATGCTCCAATTGCGCATGGTGAGATGAGGCCAGGAGCTAAGCCGGTACTGTTCAATACTCACTAACCTGTACTGTGAGGCAGTTCCATTCTGACTGACGGTTTTATAGAACACTTTGATTGGTTTCTCTAAACTCTGAGCTAGTTTGAACAAACTGCTAAAATTCTTCACTCAGGAGAAAAACTGCCATGCTCCAATAGGGCTGGGCAATATAAACGATATATCAATTTGCCATCATGCGAAATTTAAACAAGAAGAAAATGAGAAATTTCAATAAACTGTCAATAAGGAACATTGTTTGACAGCATCCATCAGCATATCAAATCACAGACACAAATTACGATCAATCATAGGGTTTTTTTTAAGGATAGACAACCTTTGCCCAATAAACACACAGCAAGTTGAATGAGTTAGTGAAGCATGCCACATGTCATTATTTTAGTAATATGTGAGTCATGGAAGAGATGAACGCTCCCACGGAATGTTGGTAAAGAAAGTGACAGCTCAACAGCTCCTTTAAAGAAGGAGACATTATGGAAAAAACGTAAAAAGACATCAATGGGTTGTTGGTACTCTGGCAATTCAATGCCCAAAAACTTCTGCCAACTAAAACTGGAAAAACTGCAAACTTATTTAAACCACCCGAAGCATCGCCATCCAACAGAACATACAAAATGCAAGCACTTTCAGTCAGAGACAGCAGCAGTTAGGGTTTCCACTTCAAATCTGAAGAAATACAGGACACCACCCAGCCCCTGGTCCCATAACCTGGAATGAGCAGCAAGGCGGTAAAAAAAAATACCCAGCAACAATCCAAATTACTGACATTTTCAAGTGTTTTCTAGTGTTACACTCAATAACGAAAAAGTTTATTTTGTACGATTTTTCTTTATTAAAAAAAGATATGTGGTCCATTTGTATTTTTTCATGTTCCAAATCTGTTTAAGAGGAATCAAAAGGGAATTTTAAGTGTAAAAAAAAAAACAGACCTCGATTATGTTGTTATACTTATCGATACCGGCTGATATGAAAAAAATCATGATAACATTTTGCCATTTTGCACAGCCTAATGCAGCGCCTTACAATTTTCTGATGATACACTGATGCTTAAGATGATCATTCAGGTTTGATCAGCTTAGCTGTACTCAGGCAAACTAAGCTAGGGCAATATCAAATATTTTTTGTACAGTCATCCTGTGCAGACATTTTACAGAAGTATACAATAATTTTGTCAATATTTTCAAATGAAATTCTGTTCTGGTATTGTGAAATGTTGGTGATTAAATTTGCTGAAAATTCACCAAATCACAGCACCCCTTCCCCAAAAATTTCCCCCAAGATTTCCCCAAGATCCCGTAATTTCAAGTAAATTAAATCTCAACCTTGAAGGAAATAAAACACAGACCCATGTACATTAAGGTCAATAAGCACTTTGATTTGCTTAAAAAATATATATATTTTAACCAAGCGACAAAATGTTACAGCGCTGGAAGGATACCACAAGCTCCACAAAGTCAACTCCATTCCATTCCCGCATGATCTGAGAATGGCCTGTGGTTCCTTTTTGTGCTCATGCTTACCATAAACAATCCATCAGAGATACAGGAATAGATGATAAATGTTTCATGATTGATAGACTCTGCCAGGAAGTCTCACAATGAAAGGAATAATTAGGCACGCAATAAGACTGAGGAGGAGATTGTGAAGCTCAGACCTCAGCAGGCAACTACAAACCACACCTCTATCTGGAGACTCAACAACACTGAAGGTCAGATTAAATGTCCAAACCTAAATATCACACTGCTAATCCATGGCAAGACAAATGTTTGTTCAGTAGCATAAAAAAATGAAAATACCACACCTTCATGACTTCTTATGTTGCACGTGGTGATCTACAACAAAGGTTCACTGTCTAACGCTCATGTTCGTATGTCCTAAAAGGTTTGTCAAGTGACATTATTTATAATCTATAAATCAAATTGTATTAATAAAATGATTGCAACATGGCATGGAACAGGATATACAGACTTAACTACATTCTTTGCTACTCCACCTGGGAAGAGGAACCCACTGTGAAATGTCTGTCCATATATATCTGTTCCTTACATGAGCAGAAATGGTCCACATTGATAGTGGGTAATTAACAGTTTAACGTGATGATGCAGACAGTAGGGCAGCTCGGCGGGTAGCGCCGGTGGTCTGAATCCCACGTCGGCCCCGTTCGTGTACGAAGTTTGCATATTCTGCCTGTGACGAGGGAGTTTCCTCTGGGCATTCCCGTTTCCAACCACAGCCCAGAGACATGCATTAGGCTAATCTGTGTCTCTAAACTGCCAGCAGTATGTCGATATGTGCCCTGTGATGGACATCCTATCCAGGATGCACACCAACTCTGTGACCTATACTGCTTGGAATAGCTCCTAGGTCCCCCTTGACCCTACCCAGCACTCGCAATGCGAAGACAGTTATGTTTCAATATATGATGAAATGTTTTACAGTCCTGGTTTAAAGATGCACACGCCTATGTACAACCCTGTATGCATGCTGGGGCAGCTGGTCTTTTGCAGCTGTTTTGAGATTAAATTATGAAACAAGTAACACTGAAATAACATTACTAACATTTTATTGTCATTTAAAATCACATTTTCTCGCTTAGTAAAAATTCAATATTGTAAAAGTATTATCTTCTTCCCTCCTCGTTTTTTTGCCACCAGCCACCACAGAATACAGTTTTCTAAACAGCTGCACAGGTTTAAAGACACGACCAATAAATCTTGCCATAAAAATATGCATGAATATTTACCTATTAATAATTAAAATTAATATTTCCAATTGGTATGAAGCATACTCAAATCTCTTGCCATGCAACATTTTCTGTGCATAGCCAGACTGATGAAGGCCTATGGCCGAAATGTCTATGCTGCACTCATGGTGGATTATTAATTAAAAAAGAATGCAAAGCCATCTGGGTTCAGACCTGACTAATAATAATCTGAAAGTCAGATCTAGGATTTACACGTTTAAATGGACCTAAGGCTTCACTAAAAGAAGAATAGGTTATATCTGTGCCATTTATCTCACACAAAAAATCCAAATTATTACAAGTATATTTAAAATCATCCAAGGTGTTTAGCTGCAGTATCAAGCATAACTGCCTCAATCTTTATATCAAACTTCCCTCCCCTGAGGGAATCACAGGGCACAGAGGGCTGTTCAGACTTGGCCCAATAAACATACAGGTAGTGCTGCCATGCTTTGTCATGCTCAGAGATAACATGCTAGCAGCAGGATAATGGACTCACTCTGACGTTTCCCGATAACTTTCATGCTTCCACAATCAAACATTAACTGGGCTCTCACATCAGCGATACCGCCACTTGTGAGAGTCAGCGATACGACCCCCAGCCAGGAGGCACTGCTGGAGATGGACAGTAATCCTGGTGGTCAGGCGTGGACCCCTCCCCTCCAATTAATTCCCTGTGTCATAAATCAATTAAACTGCAAAGCATGATTTCTCCAGAGAAGAGTAAGATATGAAAACAATGGAAAGCAATAGCATGATCCTGACCAGGATAAGTGGGTGGGGGATCTGTGAATGGATGCAAGGTCAATGGCAGTCGCCAGTCACGTGAAAGTCTGAACACAATGTTATTGAGAGATTAACTAGCCGAATGGGCCTTGACTATGTGATTACATGCCAGGCAGGCAGTACCGGGCTGGGATGATGGGGGTATATTTCCAACACCCTCAGCCATACAGGTAGGGGCAGAAATAAAACAGGACAAAGATGGAACTGATTTTCTCTAGAAAAAGAAGAAAAAAAATGAATCTGTCAGTTCTAAGATCCTTTTAACCCCCAACAAGGTGGCTTCCAACAGACTAGCAAAATCTCATCTTTCATTAGCTTCTAAAAAAAAACGTATAGGCCTTCTGAAATATCTGAAACGTATATTTAAATGCAGTCCTATCAAATTTTATGCAGCTGTCAAATTAGATACATAAGATCACATGCAGTTGTAGAATTTTGTTTTATAACGATCATACATAAATATTAATAAATAAAAAATAAAATACAGGAGAGCTCTTCCCACGGCGCGAACAAGCACTTATCTTCAGTCATCCTCCAAATTTCTCATCTGAGAAATTCATCTCATTTACATGTCTACAAAAATGAAACTAGTCTATCGCAGTGCTGTCATTAGGTCATATTAACAGATTCTAGTCATATTCAATATTCACGATTCGTTGGTTAAGAAAGGGAGAAGCGGTTTTGGCAAAATGTCTGACTATCCCGTGTGTGTCTTTTCCCCTCATTAATTGGTGCCTACCTCAACAATCTTTGTCTGGCATAATTAACGTGCTGCAAAAAATGGCAAGGGAAGTGAACTAAACTGGTCTAAAATGGTTGATTTCCATGAATCATGACAACTTCAAAGTCAAACAAAGGGGAAAATGATGTTAAGTGGGTCTCACTGGACACTACGCAGCACGATGCACTAGCTCTCTCTGCACATGCCCTTGTCAACGTCAAAACAACATGGCCATCTCTGTTTGCAGAGATGCGAATTACCTCAAATCTGCAGGTCTTTTACCCGACCTGTGAAGCACAAATTTGTGTAACGGAAGTACTGCTAGATCAACTGAAAAGGCCCGTGACAAAGACTTCTGATATACTGGTTACTTAGTAGACACAGAAAGTATAACAGATACAAACATGAAGGTTATATGCGGTTTTCAGATGCCTGCAATAACTGGTTTTACTCAAGCAAGTCAAGAGGTCTTTGGTGTGCCTCGAACACCCAATGTCTACTTTAATTAACTTTAACTCACTGACTCCCTAGCTGGATCACTGCAACATGCCGAAGTTCACACACTTATGCTACTAGAAAAAAATCATCATGTAAAACAAAAAAGTACAGCGAGATCAAATTGCCTTTTCCAGTGCAGTTAAGGGCTTCTACATTTAAGTACTTACTTTAAATGATGAGGTGCGCCGAAGATAATAGCTGGCAGATAATCGCAATCACAGGCATGCTGCCTTGTGCAACACAAAGATCTCAATTAAATTTCATCTCTTGTTGACACTGAGTTCAGAGATTCTTCCATCCAGAACTTCCACAAACACCAAATATTAAGCTATGGTGTAAGATATAGAGTCTCTCTTCCCTTTTCCGAAAGCAAACAAACACACTGTGCAATTTCATGCTAGAAAACCTCTTCATAGGATCCTTGGATGAGGAGGCTGTTTATAACTGACCTAAAAAGTCCATCTTCCCTCAGGTGAAATACTGTGAGCTTAATAATATTTGAATATATTTAGAAAGACCATTTTCCACCCACAATCTTCTTCTTTACCCCTGTGCCATGAGCAAAACAAAACTGAAACAAATTTTAATTATAAAACAATGAAGCAATTCATCTGCACATCCCCCACTTAGCCAGTGTCGTAAAAACAATGAATATATAAATTATAAATAAAACCATGCCATACTGTGATCTCCCTTTACATCCTTTTAAAAATTATTTGATTGGCAATGCAGGAAAAAAAAAACATAAAAGGGCATAATGCAAACTTTAAATCTATAGTTTATCAGCTTAGGCACTGTAATGTACTGCTGAGGTAGAAAATATTTTGATTAGCCATATTTACCAAACAGACACCTGGTTCAATGGCTCCAAAGTCCCTTTGACCAGAGTATCTAGGATGTGCAAACTTAGCACGTTATAACAAAAATTAAGCTTCAGAAGATTTCAGAAATTATAACATTTACCACTGAATTTACAGCACATTAATCTTTTATGTAGTAGTAAAATGAAAGGTACCCTTAGAATTCACTAGGCCAGTCCTAAATTCTAGAAGAACTCAGACTAACTTGTTAAAGGTCATTCTAGTTATGACACCATAATACTTCTCAGAGAAAAGCAGTCTCTTTAAAATGTTTTCCCCCAATCAGAAAACCACTTTATCAAATCCACAAAGAGAAAAAAAATGCTCCTTGCTTTAAAAAAAAAAAAAATGTTGAAAAGAGTCTCCTAACAGAGGCGCAGTGATGGAAAGTTTCAGAGGGCTTCCGAATGAGGGCTGCTGCTCACTTGAGTGCCAAGAACGGCAGCGTTTCTCACAGGATAGCAGGAAATGCCACCAGCTTATCAGACGAAACAAAGGAGAAAAGAAGCTGCAGCTCAGTGGCTTTTCAACAGTAATGCCGTCGAATGAGCAGAAGCCAAGCCCTACTGGTTAGGAGTCAGCGAGGGCAGGAGCTTAACAACAATCTAACAAAACACTACGCCAATCTAAGAAGGTGCGCATATGGGCTAACATATGCTTTATTATAGTCCTAGTTAAATCAAGTCCAGACACCTAGAGCAGGATATTTCACTGAAATATTTATAAAATGGTTACATTTTAATAATCTGTTTATTCACGTAAACTAATACTTATATAAAAATGTTGGTATTGTACTAAAGACACGAGCACCCATTCCTGAAGTATGACGAACATTATGAATGGATAATGAATAATGGATAGCTAATGTATTCATATATGACTTCATAAGTCTTTGGCTCCAGAGAAAGTGATGGGCAACGGCATATCAGATTCACATGTTAAGATAATGATAACGATAACGATAACGATATGAGTTGCTTGGACTGACAGAATCTGATAACCTTCCCTGGAAAAATACCGATGGCCACAGCTACAACCATCCAAGGAGTTAGAAAGTGTTAGACACACAAGAAAACCGTAATAGATTAAGTAAACGACAAATCCTACGTGCCCGTAGTGGCCAATCTGCAAAGCTGCTCGACGGTTCCAGACTTTTCGTTACTTTTGGCCGCTTATGAAGAGCTACACAATTTCATCTAATTGCCCAGAGGGGAGATCCGAGGCAGTCACACTGGGTGGCGGCGTGCTCCCACCCACAGCTATACGCTCCCGAAACGTGCAAAATTGCCTGAAGAAATTAGCAAAAGGAAGCCAAATTTACCAAGGTGCTATTAAAATGTTAAAGTAAAAAGTTATAAATTATGCTTTGGGTGTTTAATGTGCCATAATTGTCTGTGTGGTTATAAGACAACAAATCTGAATCTCTTCTGAGAGTTTAACAGTGCCCAGAGGTACAATAACAAATGAAGACTGTGCAACAAAATCGGGATGTTCACTGTGTCATGAGCTGAACACTAAGAAGTACAGGAATTAGTGAAGTAGGCAGGGAGAAGTTATTAAAGCTCCTCAGCTGTAAGATCAACTATATGAAGTGTCACTAGCCAAAGCCGATACTTGTCAAATATAATCAACCTGCGGTAAATGACTGAAATCTTTTTGTTAGTAAGCACAATCACAGTTGCAGACAACGATAAGAGGTGCAAGGAGCCACCAGCAGAATAAACGATGAATGAAAAACCATTATGCTTCTCTAAGACATGGCTGAGTCAGCAAAATGCATTACCAGTGTGTCGCTTGCAAAATAAATGTGACCCAGCAATCTCAACTGCACTCTAATGCTTACATTTACAAGGTGTAACTTGAGGATTTATTGGTATTTCACCCCAGTTGACCTCACAATGTTTTCAAAATGTTACATCTGAAAACTGTCCCCTGTACTCTTCATTTATTCACTGACCATTTAGGCCAGCGCAGTGCTCATTTCCTTCATGTACCACGAAAGGTTACAAAGCTAGGCTCCTGTTCTTATCTCACAGTGACATAAGGCTACATTAAAATAAAAAATAAGCACCTGAAAGATGCATCATTTATACTGACACAGCTGCATATCTATTTTTGCCTTTTTACACTATAGATTATTCTTTCTGCAGCTAACATATCCAGATACAAGCATTTCCAATTTCATATGCCAAGTCAAATCAAGGTTGCATTACTGGCGTGGCCAACTGACTCCTGTCAATTAAGAAGCCGGATGTCAGACAACGTGGACAAATAATGCTGGGCATGAGGCTTTTTCTTAGCTAGTGGAAAAATAAGAGAAACCACTGATTCAGCATGGTATCCTACAGTGAGTGCGGAGTGTCTTAATGGAAAAAATGAACACTGACATGGGCGAGAACGTTAAAATTAACGATACATGATACCTGTTTGAAAACTGCCATAACCACGCTAAAATAAGAATGAAATGCAAACACAGGACAAGACCCAAGAAATAAAACACAACCACATTTTATTTTTTAATGAATGTGGGAAAAATTTAACGAGGATTAGGACGGAGACCTCTCCATCTGACATTCATAGAGGAGGGACGAAAGATGGGACACGGCACCACAACGGCGTCTCAGCTCTTCGGTCACGCATGCTTAATTTTGCACTGGCGTGTACGCCATGTCACTCGCATATTAATGCGGTGAAATATTAGAGAGCTTGCCCACACCGGTCCCCACACTCCCACCAAGGGCCCTCTGGAGAAGGGATGTGAGATGATGCGCACACATTCAAGCGACAGATGCAATTTCATTTAGCAAATAAATACAGATTTTTTTATTTTTTTTTTAAACAGCAACGACTTGCTAGCTGCAATGTTACAGGCATTATTGCAGGACTATACAGCCGGTCCAGAATAGATCACAGGAGAATACAAACTGAATTAAGATGTTTTTGCTGGCTTTTATTCACAATTGAACTGAATATTAATTAAGATTAACTTTATTAATCCCAGGGGGAAATTCTTTAAAATCAATTCAATTCTGATGTTATCTCCTTTCTTAGAGTCTCCAACAAAACAGCCACCCCAGCACTTCCACCGATGTGAGCAATTTGCCAGCAGAATTTATAAGAAATGTTTATTATAACACTGTGCCTCTTGTTACAAGTTTGAGATATCAAGCATTGGATACAATTGTCGGTTAAAAACATTATTTCCTCCCAAAAAGCGTGATGGTCCCAACTGGCTGCCAGCACCGGATGTGGAATTCTGTGCTATCTGCCCTAAAATATACAGCGGGCTGCTGTCGAAGGACATCCATACATCTTTGGCTTCTGCAGACATAAATGTTCATTTCGGTCACATTCTTCTCCATAGCCATATCGCTGCCCCAGTCAAAAGTGCGTATCAGATCAACATACCACGGTGTGAAAGTCGATACTGAAACATTTCACGTGTCAGTTATCACATCTCTGTGCTACGTGAGTGTATATTTTTGAAGTAGAATTTCCAGTATGTTCCTTAATTTAGTTAGCCAACCAACAACATACAAAGACTAAGCTATGAGATAACTTGGGGTAAAATTGCTTGGAGTAACTAATATATATATATATATATATATATATATATATATATATATGCGCGCCTGAAGACACATAGGGTGGGACATTATATTAATTAATTATTTATTATTATTATTATTATTATTATTATTATTATTATTAATAATAATAATTATAAACAATGTGCTTCGATTGCCAGGATTCATTTGCAAAAATACACAGTTGGCTACTGAAGTATTTCACCCTGGTAATATAATTATATATAACTTCCTGAATTCCAAGATACCTCAGAATTAAATAGAAAAAGATAATCAACAATCAAGGTTAACCTGTAGGTGTGTACCGTCATCAATATGAAGGCAGAAATCGCCAGGGGGCCTTCGGCAAGGTGGAATTCATTTTCAGAAAGCAGGACGGCAGTAGAGGGCAGTTCCTTGTCAATGGCATTACTGGGGCATGGGTTGCCAGGCTGAGGCAGAAGCCAAAGGTCCCCAGGCACCCCAAGAAGGGGAAAAAAGGCTAATCTAATTAAACGGCATGTTCCGGTAACCTCCTACGCACCTCCCTTGTTGGGAATCCCCATCCACCTCCTTGATTGATAAACACTTGTCCAGTACCTATCTTTTAAGCATGTGATAAAAGCCTTCAGAGTTTCTGTAGCTGTCGTTTGTTTTATGCGTCCAGTGTTATCTGATATCCCTAGGCGGAGGCTGCACTGGCCTCCTGCTAGGCCAATTCTCCACCTCACCAAGTGAAGCCCTCCCTTAAAGACAAACGTGGCATTTCTCCCTCATATGCTATAAGAAATCTATTCTTCAGACAAAAGTGTCCAATTAACTTTTTTTTCAAAGCCATCATACCACGAAGCATCATTTATGGAGCCGATGTCCAGATTCAGAAAATTCCAACTCTTTCCAGTCTTAGAATTGTGTTTGGGTTTAGGGTGCCTGATGTAAGCTTGCATTAGGGTGTAAGACAATGATGAACTGCTCATACATAAATGAGACAAACTCCGAGACCCAAAACTTGTTTAGATAATTCTGCCAAATGAACAAGCGGCTGTTACTCCGGTAATTGTCTGTAGCTGTTAAAGGGGCGGCCGCTGACAATTAAATGTTCCCAGCAAGCCGTGCCACCTTTGGCCCATGTGGTGTCAGCGGTTGCAAGTTTTCCTGGTTCCTGCCAGGTCTGACTAACGTCTCCTTTCAGGCTCCGCTCCCCAAGCTCCTGGTTGGTTGGGTACAGAGCAGGCAGCATGGAGGTCAGCTTCTCTCATGTGACCAGCCATGTAAGGCAACACTATGAAAACAAAGGGAAAGAAGCAGCATGTCTTTCTGTTCAGCTGGAAAGTTAAAAGCACTACCCTTCCCAACTTCCAACCTGAGGTGACATGTCCTGCTCCCCTTTCCTGGCAGCTGGGGCTTCAGCACTTTATACTTTGGCCACAAGGACATTCTCCTGTGCTTTCATAAGGCCACAGGCAAACGGACACCAATGAGGCGTGAACTAGGCGATGACATGGTGACGATGGCACCGGTCTGGGTTGGAGCACTGACAGAGCATGACAAGCAGGCTCCTCTACAGCTATTCTTACTGATCCTCTGGGAACAAGTGAGACTAAGCACAGAGGCAGAATGGGTTGCCGAAAACTCTGGGGTTAATCCTGTCCATGTGGCTAAAGGTTCATATCCAAGCTAAAACATAGGTATGAAATGCACTGCTGCTGCTTTGTTTATGTGGCATTTCATTTATACCATAAACTATTACAATTATGCAATGTGTCTTAATCAAACATCCTTAACCACATAATCTGAAAACACAGCCCACCACTGCAAAAAGACCAAAGACCTCTAAACATAAGTCAGTATAAATGTGCAGGGTGACCAGATGTCAAAACCACAGCAACTGGCATAAAAAAAAAAAAACTCTCTAACCAGATCATGGACATGAACATGGTGACACATAATAACAACATAAAACATCACCCAATGACCTCCGTTTTTTTTTTTTTACTTCAGTGGTTCAGTGATTTCAAGCCACGATTAACCTACTATATCTTGGGTGACTGCAACCTGCAATACAGAGGGTCCATCCAATGGGATTTCTGATTTTAGACGCAACAGAGAGGGTGCCGTTGGTTTTCAAAGGCTACTCATGTTTGGCAAAAACAAAGAGCTGCCTGTTTGCAAAGCCAGTTCAACACCAGGTCAGGTAAGCTAGTCAGACCTAGGGAGCATTTTTCTCAGACACATGGGCTAAAACATCCTGATCTAGAAGTAATATAAATAATATTGTCACGTCAGAAAATAGCTGACATACCCACAAAATTCTTTGCATGCAACTACTGCATCTTGTTCAATATCATATTTGTGCCCAGGTTCAGGAATTACTGCCTTAAGTAGCAACATGTCTTTTGCCCATCAACCTAGAGGTTATCTGCCTATGACCCTTCACCCAAGAACACGCTGTAGTAACCTTGGGGACATTCTGCTTCGGCAGCACAAGTAGTCCAGTGGCCAGCTCCTAAAAGGCGACCAAGTTCAGAATCATTTGTGGCCAGAGTGCCCCGCGTCTCTCTGACATTGAAGCCCAAGGCCGGCATAACGCTACTGAGGAAAGGACATTTTGCTTTTGCGTTAGTCACAGGGAGCGGCCCTATTCGGAAAGCCGTGACCCCATACTGCCAGTGGGGAGTGATGACTCGGATGATTTACCCAGTCGGTCCTCCTGCTGAGAGCTGTACTCCCAAGGTCAATCCCACACACAGAGGTTAACATTAAACGATGATTCAGCTCTCCTGCAACAGTGCTTTGTTTTTGTTTTTCGATCACTTGTAGAGGCCACAATGATGACAATGAACTTTTTTCCGTTCCTCCACTTTGGAATACAACAAAGAAAAGACAGCTCTCGAGTATGTTTACCATTCCAGTATATCTAAATCAATTTACACATAGTTGCTGAGATAATTCTAATGCACGTAACGCAGTGCTCAGAAAGCTGTGCACTTGACAATAGCAATTCCGGTTAAGTACTTCCTAGGATACTCTGCTGACCTTACAATTCCTACATAGTACAGGCATAATTCCTTCCCTTTGAGCCACAAACAATTCTAAGCATTTTTCCCCCCAACTAGTAATACAGCCAATCAGTGTGAAGCACCATGCATCTCCTCTCAATGACGACTAATCTTCGAAACATGCACAGCCATCGCTGTATCAACCTCTGGTGACGCGTCAATGACTCAAAGAACACTTGGAAATTAGCTGTAGCCAAAAATACGTCCGATTTATAAATCTGAACAAAGCAAACGATACTCGCTGTAACTACATGCAGAGCAAACAAACTCAGACAGCAAACAGCTATAAAATACTTAATGGCGTCTCACATAACAAGCTGATAAAACATAGCTTTGTGCTGAAAAGAGGGTTCCCCCCTCTGTCAGCTATGTGGGGGGCCACGCTCGGCAGACATTGCAATTGGCGCTAGGCAGACCAGACAAGACGCCCTCGGTGGGGTTCTTCCTGGAGGTCAAATGCCCTACGTTGTAAATTAATGAGGCAGCAATTTTTTTTTTACTTTACTGTTGGAATCTTGCTGTGTTGCATACATAAAGGAGTTTCACACGTCTCTACAGTACTAATGAGAGTAGCCGACCAAGAAATACCCATTCGCGCCTCACTGCGTTCTCACTTTCGATCCTCCTGCAGTTGAACATTCATCTCATTTGATCAACAAAGCCACAATGACCCTCTTCAAAAGCCTTATAAAAGGTTTAAAGGTAAGTCTAAAAAGTATCAGGAAAAACATCTCTGTTTACCCACACATACTACCATGGGAGTGGAGTGTTATTCTCATTCCATTTAAATTACCTCCCTAACATGTAAAGTTATAACAATATAACAAAATGTGTTTATTATGTAGCTCTGCAATATCTAGTTAAGTGTATGATATTTAGAAAATACTACTTCATCAGTACCCACAGGTGGATGACTGAGACACAGAAGTATGAGTGGATGGAAGGTTATCAATACCATTTCAACAAGTAACAAGAACAACTCAGAACTTAGTTACAAAGTTACAATGTATTAAGATATTCCACAAGGAAGGAGGTGGGGCATCTATCTGGAAGACTGATAGAGCATAACAAAACACTGATAATGCAGACCCCCCCGGTCTTAACAGTACATTCAACCATATCTTAGTTTTAAAACGATCCAAGAGTCCATCTCAGTCAAGAAGACTGACCCGCCCTCCCTAAAAAAAAAGCAAGAACTTAACCAGCACAAGACACACAGCAACAAGTGCATATAGAAAATGCCCAGCCATGAAAGGCAGCAGACGAGGCTGCCCTAACTCCCCCCAAGCCTCCGCCTGCGGGGTCTTGGCCCCCACCTGACTGTCATGGGCCCCTGCCTGTGCCGGGGCGCCACAAACAAGGCATTTCCACAACGCACTTTCCGGAGCAAGACTAATAAAATGCGCAAAGGCACCATTCAGGTGATATATACCTTATATACACCTCACCCCAGTCTGCGACTACCGCTACCTGAAGTCCAGCGCTCAGCGACTAGCCAATCAAAATCATCGATACGACTAAAATCCCTAAGTGATCAGTGTCATAAACACCAATTGGGTCAAACTATTACTACTGCGGCCAATGGGCGATCACGCTACAAAAATGCTCATTTTAAGCTCAGTATATGATAAATATGTATTTGTCTTCTGTGCAGAGTTGAATTATACATTAAAATATTATTAATATCACTTCACTTTTCATTTGTGACTAATCAAAATGCAAATTGTCATTGAGAACTATGATAAGGAGGATGGGCTTTACACTATAATTTAATTTAAAATGACGACGATAGAATTGCAATGTATTAATTAATCAATCAACGAAACGGTGACGTGTAACGATTACGGCAGAACTGCACGCGCGTCTTCCCGACTCTAATTCGCAAATTGCAAACTGTGGCGACAGCAATGCCAGCAGCATTCAAGATCGGCCACAGACAGTCAGGAAGACACACACACACACACACAGAGCCCTATCACCCTGAGCCAGAGAGCGCGATCGTGTGTGTAGGGGAGCGGAGACCGAAAGATCGGTATCTGCAGAACACAACTTATGCTAAAGAAAGGGAACGAAAAGGAAACTTGTGCGGCAGATGGAGCCGGGCCACCGGGGGGGGGACACCGGCAAGCCGAAGTTACTTTCCCTGCGAGCACCGGCGGTCCGCAGCCACTCGCTTTCGGTTACATTTCGCTCGCATGTTATCTGGCTGGATCACCCGGCAGAACACCTACACGTCCCAATACATCTGCTCGCCTTCCCGAAGTGACTTTACAACAGCAAAGTTTCCCATGCGCTACCTCCGCTGGCGAAGGATTAGACAGCTGGTTAGCAGCTACTCTATATACCCCTTAACTCGCAAAACAAACGCATCTACCTGTACGCCCAATGTGCACATACACCTAAGCGTATTAAGCTACCGATTCGCCAGCCTTTCATTCTTAACCACATAACGTTCAATTAAGGTCAGATAACTGAACTGCCGGCGGATGAGCAAAACATTATCTTTAGAAGATGATTCACCTTTGCATAATAACAGGGAAAAGTTCGGGCTCTCTCTCATCGAGACGCCCCTTCCCTTAAAGCACAAATGAACAATAACTTCCAAATACCTGAACTGTGACATTGTTCTGTTAAATCCCCGTTATTAAACGCAGCTCCGGGTAAGTGGTGCAGCGCCCCGGCGTTTCACTACCCAACGGCTCGCCAGCCAGCCGACACTGACCTATCCGACAGCTACCCGGCTAACTATAGCTACCTCCGAATAATATCACTTACAGTTCAGCTACAGAACAATTCAGCCCGAGCTGCCTGCGGAGCAGCACATGGCGCCAGGTCGCGTTTCCTTAGCATTATCACCACATCCACGGGCTTCGGCACAGATCTGGCCAAGTTGGCTGTTTCTATGCGCCTGTCTCTCCCCACTACTGACAACTGACAATAACAAGTTTGTAAGGCAGCCCGGCGGCACACCGCTGCCGTTATGCTATCAGCACCTCGTCCATCCAGCGCAATTACGCCTCGGCCCGCCTCACCGCTCACGCACGTCCTTAATAGCGAATTAGCGCCATAAATAAAACTTACTTTTCTCTGGCTTGGCTGTCGGACGGTACGTTGTTACTCTTGCCTTTGGCGTACATGCTTGCAGAGAGCTCCGACTGTCACGCACCTGTCAACCCATCACAGCCTCCCCGGGCACAACCCCGTCACCATGGCGACAGAAGGAGCGTCGCCTCCCATTGGACGTCCCGCCGTTAGGCGACGCCCATCCTCTGTGGTAACCGCGATGATTGACGGCCGGCAAGCGCCGCCCATTCGAGCAACAACCCCCGCCTCCCTTCCCGCAGCACTAACCCCTCCTTCTCCGTTCCTTCTATCTTTTTCATTCTGGCTGCCTGTGCTGAGCCAGCTAGGAAAGCGCGCCGCCTGCGATCTCTCTCCTAAAAACATACACACACACACACACACACACACACGTACACACACCCTCCTTTTCTCCTGTCGCTCGCCTCCTCCCCCAGCGCGAAGGGGAATTTGAAACCGTCAGAAGGATTTTAAACAACTGGCTGTTCCTCTCATAGACAATCACACCCTCCACTGACACACAGACAGCGCTGCGAGCTAGCAAAGTTGGAGTGGATTTATGTGTGCATAATGATGTTGAACTTCAAAAGACTCAGAGAGACAGTACAAGCTTAAATGTATATTTTAATCATAATTTTGGTAAGTGAACTGCTTAATGATAACTGGCAACAATTACTATAGGAAAAATATTGGTCAAGGATCGTCAAGCATTTTGTGAAGATCCAGGGGTTGACATTTTCTCATAGATCTGCAGGCCAAGTGACCGCTACAAAACACTGGCAGCTATGGTCTCTCCAGTTGAACGT
>JAODKN010000114.1:26330019-26351629 GCA_026774425.1 Petrocephalus zakoni
TGATAACTGGCAACAATTACTATAGGAAAAATATTGGTCAAGGATCGTCAAGCATTTTGTGAAGATCCAGGGGTTGAAGCAGGGTTTGACATTTTCTCATAGATCTGCAGGCCAAGTGACCGCTACAAAACACTGGCAGCTATGGTCTCTCCAGTTGAACGTTTTGCTGACCCCATGGTTGGCTAAAGAACTTCAGAAGGCAAGGGAAATAGGCATTGTGCCATTTCTAGCATCACAACAAAATACCATGGTTAAAATCCCACCAGGGGAAAGATGCTCTCAGTATGTTACTCTCTAAAATTGTTAAATGACAAACTCTCAAATGGGAAACCCCTCATGCCATTTAGTCGGAAATAATTGCCTGGAACAACAAAGAATGCCAATATGCAAAAAATTAATGTATCTTGATAATTAAAAATACCTTGTAGTATTTAGCTCCATATCAGTTTCAATGTGAAACAATAAAAAAAAATGATATTTTTCGTGAAGACACTAGAAGGATGCTTTTAATGTGAGTGTCCTGGGTGTGGAGCTCTTATCATTCAACAGTGTCTCAAGTTACAGGTCAAAACCATTTGAACTGTGTATAATTAGTATAGCGGGAAAATACAGGAAGGCACCGAACACTGTGCTCAAGAATATAGCTTTTCCAGACAATGTTAACTATTAAGTTCAACACAGAGCTGCCAATTCACCGGAATGGCATTACTTTGGAGGAAACTGCTGGACCCGGAAGACACAAACGTAAACACAGGAAGACCACACAAACTCCCAAGATCAAATTTCAAACCATAATCCTTCTGCCACGAGGGAACAATGCTTGAATGTTGTTTTTCTTGATCCTTGGTTATCCATTCTTTGATATGTAGTCAACATCATGAGACGTTTTGAATCTTGTACTCTGTCCTTTTCAAATCATTCTCCACCACAAAATCAAGCCTGCAATTATAGCCAGCTGCTGGTCTTTGGTGCTTGTCAGCACCATGATGCCATTAATGTCTATTTGCCAAGTAACATTAGCTAACTCAATATTGTTATACGTATCCATAAAACTATCTTATAACCACTTATCCAGGCCCGGAATGCAAGGGGCTTGGACCCTATTGCAGGCAGTGCACCCTGCATGGGATATACCTTGTTGTATATTATTTTTAATTATTATGGCATAAGTGCTTTTCTTTTTTAAGAGGTTCGCTACATCTCACTTTGATAAATGAATAAATAATGAAGCGCACAAATGTTGCTATGAATTAAGGTCATGAACTAAGTAGCAATATGGTCTCTCACCTGTAGGATTGTGGATTCGGTTCCCATCCCACTTTGTGTGTGGGGAGTTTGCATATTGTCGCTGTAGTTATGTGGCTTTCCTCCAGGTGGGCCATTTTCATTTTATAGTCCAAAGAATATTATTAGGAGAAGTGGTGTCTCTAAGGTTCACACAGTTTGTGCCCTGTGAGCGACTGCCACTGTATCCCGAGAGTCTCCAGGCTCACCTTACCCTGCACTGGATAGGCACACATAAAAAAGGATGGATGGATGTTTTAATCATGACTACAGACAGTGCTGGTCAAAGCCCATGCGGTGCCCGAGGCAATTTTGCTGGGGGATGGCGTGGAGTTGTTTTTTTTTAAGTTGCCGCCCCCCTCAGAAGATGGGTCGACTGGCTCTGACTACTGAATTTTCATGTGAAAACGTATATAGCTGTCAATGTACACATGTAAAATGGATGCATTTTTGAGTGACTTTTAAAGTCACTTTAAATTGTTCTAAACTGCAACAGACTGCTGTAAACCGAGATTTAAAAACAGCAGGCATATACAGATGTCAGTATGGCATGCAGTAAACTGCATAACAGGTATATGAAGGTAGCTGAGGTCTTGAGTGCTATAAACAGCACCTAAAAATTAAAAATAAGATTTTATGTAAGGACCTTTTAAATTGAAAGACTGCATCAAAAATGTTCATTTCTTAAGAAATGCTTTGTTGCTGATGTTCATGAGAAAGACAATGAAACCTTTTGAATGCTGTATATCAAATAATTTGTCGGTGTTGCCCTGGCTGATATTACCTTGCAAATAATCCTCTAACTTCACAGCCTGTGAAATTCAGCGATACAAAACCGTCGATCTAGGTGTTTTCTGTTATGTGTTCCCGGGGCACAAAGTGTAGCAGTGATGTTATGCTTATATAACCTCTAAAAACTGACCTACTTGCAGAAGAAGCTCAGAGAGTGGTGATCGACTCTCCCCAGGTTTAAGGAAAGTTCTCTCATGGGACTAGACATTGTTCTATTTTAATCCTGGGGAGTTTTAGTTTTGGAATCAAGACCCCAAGGACCCAGTAACTATCACAATTACTCTTTTTCAATGTGGTGTTGCATGTGCTTGGCATTGTGGGGGCAAAGTCCATGCAATCCTCATTATAAACTTCCTTAGCGTTATGGCAGGGCGGAATACTTTGGTTAGTTTCTACCTTTTTTAAACAATTGAAAATCTGGTAAAATGCTGATGGAATTTGGAAGAGTGCTTAAATGAAGTGATTATAACTGTCTAGATGTCACAGTAGCCCCTGGTGCCTTATGCATTCTGGGTTTGGCAGGTTTCTCAGGCTTCCCAGTTAAAACCATCCTCAAAACAACAGTTGACAATTTGGCTGGAGGCAAGCGACAAAACACAGAGAAATACTGTGGCTCTGTCACTCTGCCAGCCGGGGCCTTAGCCCTGTAACTGCACAGCTCCAGTGTTGGGGGTTCAAATTCATCCACAGCTCAATCTCCACACCGTGCAAATGTTTTCTATGGCAACAGCAAGACACTCTGTCTCAGGAAGTTTGTGACTGTAGTTTGCATTAGTATGTTAGTACTCAGAAATAATGAGCTCCTTCCCAAGTCGTACTCCACCTTGCAATCTTTAGTAGCATGCTATGGTATGCAGTCTTAACTGTATAGTAATAATCTTTACTATGGAGTAATGTCATCGTAATAATGTATGTACGGCTACATGTGGGAGTATTAGTACAGCCACCCCCCCCCCCGGGTGCTTGAGCCATTCCAAAGTCAATAGCCCGGTGTGAGGGGCAGCACTTCCTCTCATTGTCCCTGTCAATCAAGCACGAGCTCTGGGAATACAGACAAAAACATTACTTTTCTTGATTTAAGCGAAAACTGTTGTAGAAAAGGGGATTCCATCTAGGAATTAAGTTTATCGGGAAAGTATTCCATCTGTCCAACTTCCATCTGTCCAGTCACTATTACTGTAAACATAAACACCTTGTCTGAATAGCCCATCAACAATCGGTTAGCAAGCAATAGTTTTTAGTTTATAATTTACACTAAACTGAGTTTAATATGATGTATCACTCAGCTATTCTCTACTGGAATATAATTCTGAAAAGATACATTTTTTTCTAAAATACGTTTTACTTTTAAGTCTGTTTGATATACGTCCACACAGTTTCAGAATGTACATTCAGGAGAAGCATGACAGGGGATCACTTGTTATGCTGAGACCACTAGGGACTTTTAGACAGATCTAGTTATTTTCCTCCATCTTGAATGAGGCAGCTGCAATCAGTCAGGGTTGACGTCCTCTCATAGTGTGGGGTTAATGTAATCCCCAGTGTGTCTGTCGCTCCCTCTGCCAAACCGTGGCATGTCTCCATTGATCAAATGGGGGCAAACATGCACAGTTACATCCATCTCATTTGCAAAATGACACACACACTTCTGTGTGACACATCTCCGTAGTTCACACAGGGCCTAGAGCCAGGAGGTATGCACATTTATATTAACATCTTATTCACCTAGCAGAAGCTCTAATCCAGAGTGACACACCTAGCAAGTCTGGCAACAAAAACTGCAGTAAATCCACAGGCTAGAATGGATGGGTCTACAAGTGTTTATATCCAGCAACACTCAGGTCAAAGTTAAAGATTTAGGAAATCTGTTTCATTTAAATAGTTAAAATAAATGAATATTTAAGAGGGGCAGGGCTTTTACTTGTTGTATTAGACATTTTCATTGTTATAGCCTTTGTGTACTGATGTTAACCTTGAGGTTAGCAAATAATCCAGTTTTGTAGCCCATCTGTCCGTCCACCCAACCATTTTCTGCACCAGCTTGTCTTAATTCAGGGTCGTGGAGGTCCAGAGCCAGAAGCTATGGGCACATGGCAGGGCTAGTTTTGTAGTAATATAGCTAAATATATTAATTAGCAGCATCTGGATTTTCTGCATCTGGTGATACCTGACTTCTGTAACAATTATAAGTGCACAACATACATGCTGAGGAAACTATTTTCATAATACACTGAAGGTTCTTGATCTTCAAGTTGAGAAAGTTTGAAATATCTTACATTATCCCATTCCCTTCGATTTCATTCAGCAATCAAGAATATATAACAAGCAAGTTCAGCTTTAAGACTTAGACACTGGTGAAGGCAACTGGCCACAATGCTAAGAAAAGAATAAACCAGTGGAGAATCCAACTATAAAATACATATTAAACATCTACAAAGATTGTAACAACTCTATATCTCATAACATCTCTCCCTAAAGTACACCAGGGTGACAAAGACAACTATTAGAGAAACAGTAGCCGTAGCCTACAGAGAGAGTGAGAGAGAGAGAGAGAGAGAGAGAGAAAGTGCAAGCAAGCAAGCAGTTTCTTATACTCCCTCTCTCACTATCTAGTGCTCCAGCTCAGTGCAGCAGAGGTGACCTGCCACAACAAAATGAGTAGTGATTTCAAAGTGGGAGCTAGGTCACAAAGCGGCAGTACCTCAAAACACCGCCTTGTGTGCTGGACTGACAAAACTTTACTTCACAATACCTGCAAAACTGAGCAATTATGATTTTTTGTAACTGACGTAATAAATCAAACCCCGATGGATGTAGTTGAGTTCTCAAGTAAATCACTGCTAAATACACTAAGGTGTTTATATTGTGATCATTACTTTATTCCTGGTCACTATCACTTGCTGTAACATGTCTTGACCACTTAAAAACAAACATTTAAATTCTACAGTTCTTCTTTTGGTGTCATATTTCAGTACTGTTGCTTTAAGTAAACATTCGTCCTTGCAATATATTTTTGCATGCAACTGATGTAAGGCTTGGCTAGAGAACTTAATTGTTGTGAGACAATACTGCATTTGTTTTTATCTTTGAATTAGTTTTGTTTGTTTTTCAAGTAGTGACATGTTCTGGTTTCACTGACTATATGTCTCTGCTGTGAACACACTGAAAAGAAAATTGCAGTCCTGTTTATTTCCAAAACTGAGGCTTGACTTTATCTCTCTAAGATAGAGAAGAATAAATCTCATATACGATATTGTGCATGCTTTTTACGTCGTTTTAAAGAACAACAACCGTTGTCCAAGCAGCAAGATTACTGTTGACATCATGGTTTATTTTTTTATTCGAATGCCTAATTTGAAATTAATATGTAAGACAGTAGTGAATATAGTGGCTCTGGCTGTTTCAGGAGACAATGAATAGACTATAATGTCTGAGCCTGGTAGGGGCATTGGAATCAGTTCAATGCTCAGATACCATAGTTAGTTCAATCAATGTCTGGCCAGCATGAGAGTGTCAGAGGAGGGTATTGTGATCTCTCATGCAGGGTAATAGGAGTTGATTCTAAACATACTGACTACAGCTAATACAGATGTCTCACTTATAGTACTGTTACAAAAGAGGTTGCTAATTCAAGTCTCTGGAGTAGCCCTTTTGTAGTACTTGAGCAAAACACTGTATCCAAATAGCTCCAGTAAAATAGCTGGCTGCATAAATGAGCAGTTATAAAGTAAATGTCAGTTGTAAAAACATCAAATAACTTTCTAAAAGCTATTGCAAACATAGAACTTCTCTCCCTTATATTCTGTAACTATTTATTCTAAAATTCACTAATTTTTTTTACTTGTTACAAAGCCACTTTATTCATCACAGTGACACTGAAATTTTCCAATAGTTGATTGACTGCATCTATTGAGGTTCCACATGCCTGGCGTTCTTTCTTTACACCCAGACATCCTATTGAGGTTCCACATGCCTGGTGTTCTTTCTCTACACCCAGACATCCTATTGAGGTTCCACGTGCCTGGTGTTCTTTCTTTACACCCAGACATTCCAGTTCTCCAGGAAGTCACCCACAAAAGATGTGTGATGTCCCAGAAATCTGTTGTTCTGTTATACAATGACGGTAAAATTAGCTAGCAAGAAGTTTTGCCACCGCAACCCTGCTCAACCTAGTCAACAAATGTAACATCCAGCACCCATTAGCCAACAAACCTTGCCGACCTGCAAATTTAACTGCCTGTACCCCAACGCCACCCCCTCCCCAGCTGAACATCAAGCTGGGGTGGTATCTAATTATTCATACCATCATACCGTCCAGAAAATACCGCGGTATATGGTATTACCATAAAACCACACAACCATAGCCAGCAGCTGCCCCGCTCTGAAATCGATATGCCTTAGGTAGGGTATTTGCACATCAGACAAGTAGCCAAGCAATAGAATTACAAGTTTTAATCACCCTTGAAAGTTGCTTCAGCCCACCAATCGGCGACATGTACCTAGACAGACCTACTGCTATGGTTGCCGGACCACCCCACAAAATTTATTTCTGGCTACTGGTTTGCTGTACACCTGTGTGAAACATTCTGCACTGTTAAGTCAACTGGAATTTATGTTACCTGTAAAAATTATACTTTGCCCTTCAACTGTGGTGCATAATTATAAATACAAATAAAGCAGAGTTTAAATCATCTTTACAATGGTGTCAGTTGTATTTTTAAAAAATCAAGTTAAATATAAATTTATAATAAAGTTCCAAGTTAAGCAGTTGTAAGCAGACGATGTATGTATGGATGGATTATTAGGAAGTCTAATCAGGATATAATTGTATTAAATTCTATAAATCCAAAATGTGATGTGTTTGTAACATAGGAATACACTGTCTTTGCTTTCTTAACAATACAGTCTTTGCTTGTATATATATGTAGCTTAGCTTCTAATAAAAAAAGTCACTTATTTTCACTGATGGTCTTCTGTCTGGTCCCATTAAGCAATTGTCCGAGCGCAGTCTAAATCCTTAGGACATCTAATTAAGAATGTCTAGGCGCTCAGGAGAGCCACAATTATTTTTTAATTCCTATTTTTAAACAGAATAGAAATTATTTGTCATTGTTTCATTAAGGCTGCTGAGGTTTGGTTCACAAATGCCAAATGGTGTTTGAAACTTTTGTTACTCTATGACTTGACAGTGTCCTTAGGCTATCTAGCAACTGACCAACATTGCAGTGCTCAACTGACCAACATTGCAGTGCTCAACTGACCAACAATGCAGTGCTCAACTGACCAACAATGCAGTGCTCAACTGAAATGCACAAGCTGATTATGAGAAGATTAGAGAACGATAACCTTTAAAAAATTTGACTACTTAATACCCACACTACGTCAATTACCAACAATTATGTTGCAATCTCTGTCCGTCAAATACATTACATTTATAATTCTCTTCTCACCTCCTGTTTGACTCTGGAATTAACTTTGAACTTTAGTTAACATACTCTTGAATGACGAGCCCTTACACAGAGTTTACTATAATAAGCACAGTACTGTAAAAATACTTGGCAGATCCTTTCTTTATCATATTATAAAAGACTATTTCAAAATGTTGGCACAGTGCTTAGGTTCCATTGCTCAGCTTTTCAGGAGTGAATACTGAACCAGACGTGGTTTCATGGAAACATTTATAGGAAAGCTATTCATTCAAAATGACCTTTAAATAACCAAGCAGCAGCCAGGGTAGACTCTTATTTTTGTGTAAAAGCTCTCACTGACAGTAAAATTCTCTGACCCACAGGCTGTGATCCATTATCTTTCTGTGCAATATGAAGTAAACAAAAAAATCTAAATATTAACTCAGAACGATTAATTATGGACTTTCCTCCCTTTATGTATGAAAAGGGAGTATATGTATCATTTATGTATGAAAGCTATTACACGTATATATGTTTTTTTTCCCTATACCTATCTAATGGAGAGCTAAAAATTCTCAGCCGATGCCAGGCTAATTTTGTAGAACCATTATTTTAAAAAGGTATTTAGCAACTGATGATAATGTTCATTGTCAAATCAAACTGCAGAAACTGAGTCATGTTATAAAACAAGTCACTTTTAACATGTCCACAAAACAAGCAAGAAAAAAACAAGAACTCTTTTAATTCTTAAATGAGCAAATTTTGATGTGCATTTTTGGTTCTTTACAAAGGTACCTTGGGAAATGAACTCACTCAAAAAATCACTTCCAGTCTTAAAGTCTATGTGTGATATAATACCATATTACCATATTCCCATTCACAGTTAATCATGTAACATGTAACAACTGTTCATTTTTTGACAATAGTATTATAGTATGATTGTATTGGGAGAGTTTGTGTACTGTGGTACAATTGTTTGATTATCCACATATTACTTAGCCTATGTCTATCCGTTGTAGATACTTCTCTCATGAAAATTATTTCCTTTTGTCTGTGCCATATACATGTCTGTGGATATTTGGTCAACTAGAGTTAATATGCTTTTGACTCTACCTTCAATTATCTTTAAAACCACTCATAAAACTGAGCACCTCACTCTGAAACAATAAGGCATAATTTAACAAGCATAATTTGGCATACATACTTAATATAACTTGGCGTACATACTTAATACGTAGTTCAAAAACATAATTACATACTTAATACATAGTTCAAAATCCAAATTGACTTTTCAGGCTAACTGATATATAACTTTTTCTTGATTTAGCCAGAGTGCATGACACTTTCCAGTTTACGGTCTTCTCTATTGTGCAGCACCATTTTTCAAAGTGAGCTAAATTCAGTGTGTGACTTTGGGTAAAACATTGCCTACAAAAATCTAGTGAAAGGAAAGGTGATCAACTGTCACCACAGCACGCAACAACGAAATGTGTCCTCCGCTTTTAACCCCTGTGACACAGCAGGGGGCAGCTACTTGAGCGCCCGGGGAGCAGTGCTTGGGGACGGTACCTCGCTCAAGGTACCTCAGCGGTACTTGTGGGTCGGGGACTCGAACCGGCAACCTTTCGATTACACAGTTGCTCCCTTAACCATTTTTTTTATATGCAGCTATTTTAAATGCCTTTTTCATGGCCTATTGTCTGTTGTCATGTTTCATATAAATATAAATTTACTTGGAATGGATCCAGAAGTTAGGATGCCCACAGATAGCACAGATTTCTGCAGGTTGCCCATCACCAATAAGTGCTGAACTTTGAGCAACACATTTAACAGAAGCTATAAAAAATAATAAAACTCATTTTAATCGGTCGTACAACATGGGAAGACAATGAGCATTGAGAACTGAAAGAACAGAGCGCAAATGTCAAAGTAATTGGTTATTAATACAGGGTCAGGAGGGAAGAAACTAGGCGGCAGGCAGCAGAGCTGGCACGTTTTCAAAGACTAACGGGTATATGCATAAATAACACACTTTACCCTAAACCTAGGTAATAAAAACTGAAACAGCTCGAGCCCTTTATTTCTAAAGCAAGCATAGCTGATGGAACATTTTTGGTGTCATTGCATTGTAGCAGGTGAAACGCTATAACGTAATACAGAATGTGCTCGGCGTTCTGTGCCAGCACCAATGTCAACAGCACCAACAATTGGCCAATAACAGAGAAAAACATCTCGCGTTATATAACGGCCCACTTCGCGCTGGCCGGGCACCGGTCGCGGGCGGAGCGGGAGTGAGGGACATTAACTTCAACAGCTGTTTCTTGACCCTGCACGTCAGTCTTCCCGGGAATAAATTTTGGCGCGTACCATTGCACGAGGGACGGGGGCCGCCGCGGTTCACAGGCCGCTCTTTTCCGGAGCTGAAGCGCTACGACACGCTTGTATTAGTGGAGCGGATTGCTAGTGACGATCGGTAAAAGCTGGCTTTTAATTACATAAAAGTATAATTGGAGGAAAACAATAAATAGAATCGTAAGGCGTAGCGTGACAAACTGCCCCCCCTACCGAGTTCGCGTGTGGTGGAACGGCCGTACCGGCTCTACAGTAATTCTCCTTTAAGGGCGACTTGAAACCGCCTGTACTGAATAACATTTGCTGTTCCCGAGTCCCCCCTCCGCCGCTGCTATCCCGGAAGTACTCCGGTAAGAAACCAGAGTTTTCTTCTGCGCGTTTTAGCAACTTGAACGTCGGGCGTTTAGCGGCGCGGTTACAGCATCCATTCCCGCATGCAGCCCGTAAAATAATCAGCTTGGGAAGTTGGCGTGCGATGCCGGCGCGGAATGCAGAGCCACCCCATGCAACATTTAATTGCTGTTTGTAAAAATGCATGATAAGAACATGTGACGTTCGTGGGGGCTGTGTTGCATGGCAGTTCCGCGTGGTTTTCCTTTTCAGCTTTCGGTTAGCAGGTTAAAAGCACGCAGCAGTGTTCCCTGGACGTTTTGGTACACGTGTCGTCACCGCTTGCAAATAGTGCTTGGGGAGTCGGGTGCCCTGTCTGCAAGAAAGCTGTGGATGGAGAGAGGAAATGTATCAGGTGGCCTTTTCCTGAAGGCAGATGCAGCCTGCAAGGTCAATCAAAAAAACAAGAATGCATACGTTAAATTTCCCTTAAGCAGTGAAACCATCTTGTATGAGTTGCACAGAGATGTTTCTTCCATATCATAAGTAGATAAGATGTTGCAGCTGGACTTGTGCAGCTTGGTGTTGATCACACTATATCTAAATGGGGATGCCACAAGTCACACGTTTCATATTTGGACATTGACACTAGGGAGAAATGTTTACTGATGGTAAATTCAATTGCCATTGTAGTGCTTGAATTTCCTTTGATTTCTTTGACATTTTTAATCTGTGCCTCCTGCATTCGTGATTTTTAGCGTGCTGCATGACAACCAGGACTCTATATCAAAAAAAAAAAAAAAAATGGAATAAGTGAATAAGTAGGCATTAAAAATTGAGGGTGGGGGTGGATGGAAAGGATGACTGTGGAAGCATTAACTCTCAGGGTGAGACTTATGCATTTCAACACATGATCCTCTACACTAAAGAGACGCAGGACATAAGATGATATTACTTTGTCCACAATGTCAGACTAATTCTATATACCCTTATGTCTTATTCCATGCATCTTTATTGCGTGCTATATATATATATATATATATATATATATATATAACAATGAACAATATAACAATTTTAATGTTAAATTAAATTTAATGTTAAATGTTACTTATATTTAAAGACCATATAAACGGACAATTTCTCAACACACTGAAACGGGTCCTCCATTTAAATATTCACATTTTTGTGTCCAATTACATTTTGACAGTTTAAATTAAGCGGAAATTATCCAGTAAATCGCCTCCTTATGTAGCCACAGCATGAATAGTAGGACATGAAGGTCACTGACATAATGAATTAATTGATACATCAAGGATGTTTTCTCAAGGCTGTCTTGAATAGTGTTTAGTGCACATTAGCATTTCTAAATGATTATATTGCAAATACAAGGATACATTCAAAGACTGTAATTTTTTTCAATTGAGTTGCATAGCATTTGTTCTTATGTATATTGTGTGGTAATAACTTTATGTGTAATATGTTAAAAAATGTGTATTTGATTACTTGGTTAATGCTCTCAGCATTTCAGTGTCCATCACAATACGAATAACTAAATCTTAGTAAAAAGACTCACTGTGACTGCATAACCTGGACATAGTTATGTCCCAGGCAGTATAGTGTGCAAGGTCGTGTTTTACCCTGGATGGTATATAATTTTATTGCTTAGGAGATGATAATTAGCCTTAAAGCATGCCTTTACACTGTGGGAGCCTAGTGGAGGACCCGGCAAACACCCACACAATATGAGCCCAATCTACGAACTGGGCCACCGTGTCATGCATTTGTGAATCATAGTGAATTGTGTAAATTTAATTGCTCTTGGAATATAATGTGTCCTTTAATGGACATAATGTAAGGGATTAAAAGTCCAGGTTTGAAGGTTTAGACCAGTGATTAGAAGGGCATCAGTTCAAATCCTGTGGCCTGCAGAGTGACTTCACTATTGAACCCTTGAGAAAGGGCCTTAACCCTCAGTTTCTCTGTGGACACTTCTTGATCCCTGTCGCTTCAGACAAAAGCATCTACAAAATAAAAAAACTGGAAAAAAAATTGCTGACCTTTTCATTAAAAAAAAGTAGAAATGTATTGAATTAGTAATTCGATTTTGAGCTTGACATATATCCAAGTATCTTCTATGAAACACTAGGCCTAGATATGATTGAACAGCAATGTTTAGTGTTAAGGAATTTCATAAGGCTTCAAAAGCAGATAGTAGTGCTGGGATGATGCGTTGATGTAATTCATTAGGCAAATATATCGACTTAGCGTTGTGTATGTTCGTATTATCAAGAACATTGAAGAGGTAAAGATGGTAACGCCTACTAAAGGAGATGTCTGTAGTCTTTTAAACAGACTATCAAATGTCGAGGAATATTTTAAGGAAAAGTACAAACTACTGTTGTGATGCACCAAAGTGGAAATTTTGACTAATGCTTATAAGAATTATATTTTTATTAAGTTTTGCAGATACCCGTACTGATGACCAGCTGAGGTATTTGGAGATCTTGGAGCAGGCACTTGTCAGTGCAGATTAGTGAAATTATTTTCTTATTCTGTGGAAAACAAAAGAGATCTGTGGGCCTGAACTAATGATGAATTATACGCATGTTGTAAAATGGTATTTTATTGCCATTTGCATAGTTACTGCACTATTTCCTGTATTTATCTTTTATATGTATTTATACATTATTCTATTATTACTCCTACATTCTATTCTGCAGATTCATCATTGCCCATTTGAAACATTCTATCAGTATTTAGTTCTGTTGTATGTTAATGTTGTTAACGGGTCTCCCCCCACCCCTAGACATGGCCTGTCTATCCATGTACTTTATATAGCACCACATTCTGGTGAATGTTATTGTGTCACCGTAGGCCGTGTACTGAATATGGTCAGTGTGACAGAGTCCCATTCGACTTCACTTTGAGACCTCTTATGAGAAGTGAATGAGCCGACGAAATCCCTCGTCATCCAATGCAGTCATCTCCATTATTTTAGTAATTGTGTCTACTTCTGGTGCTGCTAACTTTGAATATTTATTAAATTTAAATACCTGCTAGCAATATTGGGTACGATTGACACATGGAATGAATGCCGATATCATGATTTTTAACTAATATCAGCCGATACTGATATTGTAAACTGTGTTCAAGTGTTACATAAACTGATCTTTGCACTAATGTTGGATTGCAATTAAAATCTGATTCAAACTATTTAATCTCCAACGTTACCTGAACTTGAAGTCTGATCTGACTGTTTGGACTAATACCCAACTGTTGGTGCGCAAATTTTCAGTGCCCAAACTGCTTTACTTTTGTTAAATTGTGTTACTTTGGCTATCGGCCCTTTATTCTGGAACTGAGATTATTTTAATTTGAAAATATTTTTAGTCTGAATACCTTGTTACACTTCATTATACAATAAAATGTTGACATTCTGATGGTGTTTAATGTTTGCTTTTTGGCATTTGTTTTTTAGGTTATTCAACAAATTAGTAGATTATCTGACCAATGGGGAAAAAAAAAAACAAATCGCCCAAATTAATCAATATGAAAATAATGGTTAGCTGCAGCCCTAGTAGATATGTTTTTTTTCCCTATACTTATCTAATGGAGAGCTAAAAATTCTCAGCCAATGCCAGACTAATTTTGTAGAACCATTATTTTAAAAAGGCATTTAGCAACTGATGATAATGTTCATTGTCAAATCAAACTGCAGAAACTGAGTCATGTTATAAAACAAGTCAATTTTAACATGACCTCAAATCAAGCAAGAAAAAAACAAGAACTCTATTAAAATTCTTAAATAAGCAAATTTTGATGTGCATTTTTGGTTCTTTACAAAGGCACTTTAGAAAATGAACTCACTCAAAAAAAATCACTTCCAGTCTTAAAGTCTTTGTACGATATAATACCATATTACCATATTTCCATTCTCAGTTGATCATGTAACATGTAACAATTTAATTTTTTGACAATAGTATTATAGTATGATTGTATTGGGAGAGTTTGTGTACTGTGGTACAATTGTTTGATTATCCACATATTACTTAGCCTATGTCTATCCGCTGTAGATAATTTTCATGAGAGAAGTTCCTTTTGTCTGTACCATACGTAACTCGCTAAGCATGCATTTAGCCCAACCTTAGACAGTGACACTTCATTATAATCCCAGATTAAGGCTAAGTTATGACTTTTGCACAAAAAGCAGGTTGTTCACTGATACTGGTTTTGTGTGCAACAATGTTGGATACAGTCAGTCCTACAGCATTTCTGGTAGAGGTGCACATATTCATCCATCCAGCTTTTAAATGCTTATTCTGGCCAAGATCATGAGCAGGCAGCATAGGACACAATGCTGGTGTATACCCTGGAGTATCCACCATGCCCTGGAGTACAGTGTATAATTCTGAAGTATTGCATCCTGAGTATTTTTTTCTATTGAAAATGCATTGGAGCCGACACCTTCATAGGTTTTCTGCCTTTTCCTCACCCTGTGTTTTCTGTTTTGTGATGGCAATATCTTCTGCTCTCTGCATTCTGAGGTGTGGAACTGGAAGTGATGCATTTCTCCTGTTATTGTTTAGCTGTTTGTTTTGGTTTTTCAACTACACTTGATTTTTTTCCCCTCTTTATTCCTGCAGTGCCGTAACAGAATCTTTGCTGTTGGTGGTACTGCCTCAGGAGATGGAAGAGATTAGCTGTGATACTGTCCTTTGCCACAACAGGCGCTGTATAGTGTGGTTTTAATTATTTTTTTTTTTATAAACGGCCATCTGGTCAGTGTCTGATGTCTTGGAACCAAACTGTCTCCAAATGATTGAAGCCCACAGTGAGGTTTTCAGCATCCTTCTGTAAGTTTATTGTTCATTTAGAAATCCTTGACCTGTTAATGACTGCACATTGGCATAATGACTAAGCAAGCTTGCAGGTGAGAAAATATAACAGAGGTCAGAATATTTTGAGTGGTGATAAACCAGTACACCATTACTTTTATGAAAGCATGGAAATTTGCTTACTAATACCGTTTCCGAACATGTCCACAATATCTCTGTTATGTTGTCACAAATTAAATGATACAAATCGATCCAAATTTGAAATGGTATAATTTTTTTTTTGACACAATATGGGCTGTCACTATTGATTTATATGTATTTGAGTTATCTACTGAATAATGGAGTAATCATTTACATAAAATATATACAGAACCTCTCAACAATCTGCCTGTTTAACAACTGCAGCTAAGCGACAGGGCTAACCTTTGTTTTAGCAGCTATTATTTTGACATAGAGGAATCGCAGAAAGTAAAGTAAGCAAAATGATTTAAAATCAAAGTGATGACAAAGACCGGCTAGACTAGTCTGAGAGGCAAAATGGCACAAATCTATGGCCACTCTATGTGGTCTTTAAGATGTAATGCAATACTGACAGACTGCATTTTCATTTGCTTTTCATGCGAAGTACTTCCAGACTGACGGTTTTCACTTTGTTTATACATTCATCCGCCATGCGCCGAGTATGCTGAGTAATCGAGAAGGAAAATTAATTGGTTTTTAATAATCGAGTAATTGAGTTTAATCTAGTAATCGTTACAGTTCTCAAACTAAACACTCTGCATGCATGTCAAATAACACTTGGAAATGCACACTACTGAACCTCAAATGTGGTCATAAGCAAGCTACTGTCAGTATCTCAACATTTAGGATCTTCAGTTGTTTTTGTTGTTGTTTATTACATGATATTGTGTGGTGAAAACTACACCTCTTTGTGTGATTTTTATGGTTTATATTTAGCCATATTTGGATCTTTACCCAGTCTTTACAGAGTCCTGATAATGCATAGCAAATCACAGCTGATAAATGATACACTCAAATTGCATGTTGTCAGCAGAAATCGAATATCGTTCAACACCATTGTGTGACAATAATTGAATCCCTTGATGCACTATAATGGCAATAAAAACAATTTGGTTTTAAGAGCTGATCCATCCCTCTCGTTCATTGCAGCACAGATGCTCTTTATCTCCTGCCTTTTTGTGCATCTTTGTTGCACTACGAGAACATCGTATTTCAGTGTTTAAGTGACAGGTTTTCTTGTGTTTTTGGTTCCCCAATTCAAACTACTTTCAGATCAGATGTATTCCATTTTCTTCTGCAGTACTACTGTTATGGTGTGAAATTTGATGGATATTGGCGACATGCCTCAGGACCTGGAAGTTGCCAAAGCAGGCCTGAACTCATCTCCTGCCAAGCCAAAGAGCGTGCGTGAGGATTTGTATGTCGTTCATCTGGTCAGAGATTTATCATTTTCGAGTACTTGGTGAATGGTTACAGAACCTCGGAACGTTTGCAGGGACGGCATTCCCACCCGGTGCCCAGTGTTTGTCCTTTTTGTCCATCCAAAATCTGCCTCTTTATTGATGATGATGTTCAAGGGAGGAATAGAGGCTTTGGCTGCCCACCCACTTCCTTCAAAATAATATAATCCAGAGTGTAGTCAAGCTGAAAGTTGAAAGGTCTCTGATTTAACCAGCTACAGTTCCCTAACATTATCCATATGCTTCATTATTCTCCACATTATGAAAGGATACAAAAACACCAGCAACTCTCTGTTCTTATGGAGAATATCTTGGGTTGGTCAGTGTTTATTAAGCTCAGATATTGATGGATTTATATTTGTAAAAGTTATTTCCCAAGTTAAGTAAATCATGCATATCTGAAGAGCATCACTTTAAAAATTGAGGGATGTCACATAACATTTTAACTAGCAGCGGGCTCCAGACTGTGACCTTTAAGTCACATTTTGTAACAGTTTTTCGAGAGTGCAACCGTAATTTTATACCTAACTTAAAACTACGATTTATGGTTTTGGCGGCCGATTTAACTTAATTTTTTTTTTCTTCCCTCTTAAAGCGCTACATTTTCTGTGACTTTTTCTGTGACTTTTTCATTTAAAAAAAAATCACATTTACTTCTGTAAATTGTATGTTTAATACCAATAAATTTATCAGTAATACAGTTAAATTGGGGGTTTTGCGTTGCATAGCGATTTAAGTAATGTGCCTAAAATTTGTGCTGGTGCTCCTAAAATTCAGTAAGGGGGGGGGGGGGTTGGCGGAGTACTTGAAGGGGGGGCCCCCATTACAACACGGGGAGAACATGCAAACTCCACACACGGAGCAATGGCAAAGACTCAGACCCCAGAGGTGTGAGGCAACTGTGCTAACCCCTGCACCACCATGCCTCCTGCAGTCAGTGTTACTAATGTGAAAAGTTTGTCTGGAGCCCTGTATCAATTGCTTTGCGTTACCTTTTCTAGGCTATTCGTTCTGAGGCTGTTCTATCACTATTGCTCATTTTGTCATTTAGTGTACAGCTTATATGTGTGAAACAGGGCTGCACCAATATTGGAAATTTTTTCCGATGTCACAATGTATTTTTTTTTGTGATAAATATTACAGAAAAAAGTTGTAAAATTTGCCCAAAAGTTCTGTTTGGCTATTGTTTGTCTAGTGAAATAAGTAGGTGGTGTTACCACAAGGAGTACTGACTCAAAACAATGGTGACAAATTACTTTTGCTCATTATTGTCTCTATGGAATCCAAAGTATTTCCATACAGCGGAAGGCGAATGTCATCCGGTGACCATGAGCTTGTTTGTGCTTCTCCTCCTCACTCATTTTTGTTAGATGGTGCTCTTCAGAATGAAACGTTATGAGTGATTCAGACAGTATGGATGAACATAATTATGATTGGCTTTAGACGTTTGCTTTTTTACAATAAGCTTGCCAATCTTGAAAAGGGACATCATTAAAATTGCAGAGCTTGCTAAGTTTTTTTTTTTTTTTGTTTCTTTTGACGGCAAAGCAAAATTTTAGCAAAATGTATTGATCTCCAAATCTTAAAACTGCAATAGTGTCGCTTCTGAAAATACCATCAAAATACCAGATACCACCTTATAATGTCTACACTATGATGATATGAAAAATTAGAAGCCGCCCAAGCCTAATCTCCACACAGCTTGACTGGTGTGGTCCTTTTGTTGTGCATAACTGCAATGTCGATATTAGCATTGTGCAGGCCTACTTTGTGTATAAGCCTCTTTGCTACCTTTTTTTCTTTATTTTGTAAAAAAAAAAGACCAAAAGTGATGCAAATTAGTCTAATTTTCTATATTTGACTCTGCATTTCTGACGCTATTCATCAGTAGTTATCAAGTATTTATTCTGTGTTCCTCTCAAGACTACTTGGATGCCTCTCAGAATTACTAGAGACTAAGAAGTGCTGCTTGATCTTGAACTTGATTTTCCGTTCTAAAGGTGAATTTGCCTGGAAATTGTCATGCATTCAGGACAAGCATGTCTGCTTTGAATGATTTTTACTTAAACGTTACATTCTGCATACTAATGGTTGCGTGGTCAGAGCGATGAAGCTCCCTAGCTCGTGCTGTCCCTCTAGCACTGTGATTTTACAGGATCTATACACAATATAACAAACGTTATAATATTAAGAGGTGACGTATCGAGTATTTATGGTTTCCACATATGCGTCTTTCATTCTAATACTGAGTTTAATGTGTATTTAAAGTTTTACCTTTGATATGCATTGTTAGGAAAAGGCATTCCTCTAGAAATTTTGAGCCCCTAACCCATACAAATTAACCCAATTATATTCCAAATATTTTAGGGCCCATGTCACTCAGGGGGCCTTTGGAATCGCCCTAACTCCCCCCCCCCCCTTAGCAGGGCCCCGGTTAGCTAGCACAGATAATAAGCCAGTGGAAGCTGTTTTTAGGGTAAAATGTGAGTCACAGCTTCTGCAACTGATGTGTAACAGATTTTTCAGATGTTGCTTTGAGTTTAATTGAATTTCTAAATTTGTGGGCCCTTTTTTACCATTTATTTGGCAAATGGCTAATGTGTGCTGAAATCTTTTGAATACTTGTTTAAAGGGGCACATGCTCTTTCATGTCTCCCTGCAGTAATCACCAACTGCAGACAAAGTGTGAGTGTTTTGAGGAAAGGGACACGTTCTGTGCTATAATGATCTATTCTTTTGTTCTCTGAACCCTTCCTGTTTCTCAAGCAACCTTCTCTGTGCAAAAAGATAATATTGCAATTTTGTCATCAAACCATACATCCAACGTCATTGCTTTTAAAGCAACAGTAGCAAAAATAGACTGATGGTATAATATACATTTCTAAATTCTATGGTGTGTAAATGCCGTTTGTAAATGTGCAGTAAAAAATAGTGAAACTAAACTTAGAACTAGAATTTTAATTTGTGCAAGACTGGGATACAACCCGGATGTGATGCCAGTCTATCAAGGCATATGTGGGCATATTATACACACACTGTGGGCATATTATAGAAATGCCAGTTAGCCTAACTTCACATCTGTGAATGTTGGTGGTACCTGCCCAGCAATCGTTATCCATCAGATTTGCTTTAAATTGCAAAAAAAGCAGACTGGCCACTGGGTGTTTAAAAGTCCTCCAAATTCACTTTTAGCAAATGAGGCATCTGATTGGAGCAGCTGCATGTGATATGAATGGTAATCGGTGCCACGGAGACTGAAAGGGAATGTCACTGCAAGGTTTCCTGCAGGAGGACACAGGAACATCAGCAGGGAAACCAGGCGTTTCACTAGCATGTTAAGTGAACGGTGAAGTGCTGTGATGTATAGGAAGGAGGGAGGACGGTGGTACACTGTATGGATGGGGATGTCATGCTTTGAAGCCACTGCCTACCACATGTTATCTCCTTCTTGTTAGATGTCTCAAGCCTGGGACGTGGGGCTGGGCGGCCTGGACGAGGGCGCCTTCCTGCGGTGCTGTGAGCTCTTCCTCCAGCACTCGCGCTCACAGGACGACGGCTGGTCCTGGGGCAGCCTGAATGTAAGCCCTCAGTCTGCTCGCCGTGCCCGCGCAGTGCCCCCCCCGCGCTTGCTGTGGCCGCGCAGTCGTCACTGGTGGGCGCTCGCTGTGCCCACGCTGTGGCCCCCGGTGCTCGCTGTGCCACCCTCATCACCTACTCCCAGGGCGCTCCGTGTCCAGACACATTTCTATCCCATATTGTTGCTGGCTGTGACCAGCTTTGCGCCGGGAGTGACCGCGAAGCAGACGGATGCTTATCTGCAGTACGCGAAGGTCACTTTGCCGTCAGAGACTGCCATGCTCACAAAGAAACCATAAACACTTCTTGTGCCATAAGATACTGATTTTAAGCAAATGATTAATGGTCAGCCCTCAGGAGGACTTTCTCTAGGGTATAAGAGTAAGACACTGTAGCCGAATTGCCCCACTAATTTATCAATGAGCAAAACTTTTATGTGGCTGTCAATGAAAGCATCTGTACAATGGAAATTCATAAAGTTATATAAAAGTAGATTATGAAATCTGCTTTAGATGCAACCCTTTAGAAAGGATGAGATTAAGGAATTAGAGCGCCATATCCCTCTGAGACCACAAAGTTATTAGGGTTTTTTTTTTTTACTAAAGACATGAATGATACAGATAAATGAGGAAAGATTCTTGTTTTTTTATTATATTATTTTGCCCTCAAGAGCAATTTCAGTATCAAAACAAAACACTAATTAAGGTTATATATATAAAAGCATCCCCTTACTGCTCCCTTGTGTGACCAGTTCCTAGACTTCTAAGTATAGTGGACATCGAGGGGATCTCCTGTTATATCATGGCTTTGACTTTGTTCTAGGGGTCTGATGAAGGATTCCTGAAGAAAACTGTCCTGGTTACTGGGAAGATCAACACAGAAGCCCCAAATGGACCCTGCAGGCCAGGGGAGGACCTAGGGATGCTGGGGGAGGACATGCAGGTAGTGCTGGGGTCGCTCTGCACGGTCGGGGGGGGGAGACGAGATCACATGTCTGTTTGTAGTAATGCAAACTCTTTATCCTTAAATTCATGTTAATTTAGGTATCTTAGAATGATACGGATTTTCCTGTTTATGTGTACTAGACAGCCCTGGGAAGATCTAGCTGTCTGGACTTGTTTTCTTTCTCTGCTTTTTTTTTTGTTTGTCTCTTCTCGCTTATTCCACAAGAAGCAGCAAGTTCTTAACCGCCGTCTCTTGCGTGCGGCGTAGCTGTCAGTGCGAGGGATTGGCCGTCCAAGCAGGCCGTAAATGAATCTGCAAGGCCTGCCTTGACTTGCCATCAGAAGGCCCCGCAGGAGACCGTAGCTGCCTTGGGAATATTCTGCATAAAGTCGTAGATTCCCCCTTGAGTCAGTCAGGTGGGGCGATTCGGGATCTCTCTAAATTACCCCCCAAACTGGACTATGGGCGAACTATGAGCAAGCAAAGAAACTTTGTTTGGGGAGGCCTCCTCCCCCAACCTGGTAATTGCAAGCAGCTTGTATGGGGGGGGGGGGGGGGAACGGTTAAAAGCCATTGTTTAAACAACAGTTTGTTATTAATAAAC
>JAODKN010000114.1:26355776-26374078 GCA_026774425.1 Petrocephalus zakoni
TCTTAATGGGGCTGCTACAAAATTATAACCAACTAATATCACCTACTAGTGAGCAATGTTTTCTGAAGGAGCATAACCTTGTGAATAAACTGTAAATAGTGTAGGTGTAATGAGTTGTTTTGTTGTTCAGTTAATTAATTGTTTTTTTTTCATAATAATAGTGAAACAAATTTAATATTGAGCAATTGGAATGGGCTTATTACACTAAAAATCTGAACATGAACTAAGTGTAGTTAAGTTTAGCATCAGTACAAGTCAGATCACCATCAGAAATTCAGTTGACATAAATGAAATGCAAAATCGTTTAGCAGTTCACCTGGAATGAAAACTGGCACCCCTGTGCAGGGGCATCGAAAGGAATTTGGGGCCCCCTCACTACATACTGGCTTTGACATCCCTTGATTATCAGCATTTGATCTCATTCATTGCTAGGCCAATCTAGTTGTTTCCCTGGACCATTTCAGATGGAAATAAGCCGTTGTTTGCCCAATGCCTTCCTAATGCAGGAAGTTGAACACAAGCTAATGGCCTTTACCTGGGCGTGTTGATGCCCCCCTCCATGCAGCCCATAGAAAAGGCTTTTTATTTTCCAGTGATCTTGTGAATTTGCCAGTTTATTTAATGGAGGTCCCCAAAGCTGGTGTTGGAAAACTCAGTATGTCCTATTCCAAACAGCCAGTGGGGGATTTTACCCATCTCTTGATTTAACAGACAAGGCTTGCAAACCTTTAACTAATCTTGTGTAATAGACATCAAGAAGAATGAGGAGTCTGATTTTAATCAGTAAATCAGACGGTCACTGAGGCTGTCTGGAGCCCGGCTTCATTCTGGGCATTGGTTGATGTTGGTATTCAGCTAAATGATGGCTACAATTAAGTGATTAAGAGGTGAGGTCATTCAGACGGTGTGCATAGTTTGCAGCTTTCAAAAAGCGTTAGGTTTCCAGTTCTATGCTCGAAGCAAATAGGTGAGTCTAGAGTGGCAATCAATCAGAGTGCAGCGTTTTTTTTATCATCAAGCTCAGCTCTATGCTGAAGCAAGATGAATCTTAAAATGGTATAGCGTGGCAAATATTAATTTTGGCTCAAATTAAGTTTCACCATCCTTTTGAGCAACAGTAAGCAAAAAGATATACATATCAGACTTAATGTCACATGGCTAAGCCCAGGTTGGTCACTGACATTACACTAATGTTGCATCACACTGTTGCAGCGAGTACAGATGGTACCACCCAGAAATACTGTAAATATTCTTGACCTCCCTCTCTTTTCCACATTCTCTGCAAGAAGCAGCTGGGGTGGGGGTGGGGGGGATCTCAAAGTCCTTACTATGCAGTATGACATTAGTGTAAGCTGCAGAGTCTCGCTGCAGTAATCTAAAGCAGAAGGTCTGATCTGCCTGAAAGCCATAGGCATGAATATTACACACATTTCTCCCAAACCCCTAGGCCACCTGTGTTTGTCAACAGTGCATCAGAAGGGAGAACAAGGGGGTGTGAAATGGAGCATGGGGTTTGGGGGGGAGGTGGTCCCTTGCTCCATATCTACTCTCTTCAGAGTCCTATATGGACATTCTCACATGCCGCCGGCACTGCCTTCAGCAAAGGTACACAATTGAAAGGACGGGAGTTCTAAGCCTTCCTTTTCCAGGCAGGAAACGACTCAGGACAGGGTTTAGGAAAAGTAAGTTGGCTGGAAGAAACTCCATTTTAGACATTACATTAAAGTTATGCCAAAGAGCAGATCCAGGAGAAGTGGAAGACACTTACATCTGTGTTATAGGGCAAAAAAGGGATACAGGAAATGGCAAGGTCCTCCTGTGATGTTGTTGCACAGTTGTTTCGACCTGGTGCATCAGCACATCCCAATAATGCCTGCAAAGATTATAGAGGTGAAAGCCAGCTGAATCATCCAAGTACATGATTGATATATAAAGTTTCAAGACGTACAGTAAAGAAATTTGATTTCACACCAGATTATGAACAAGGACAAAAACACATTCACAAAATCAGTTTTCGGAAGCAAGACTTGTAAATTGGATGTTCCCGCAGCTTAGAAAGCTACCTTCTAAAGCTGCCTCATGTGGATCAGGTTCTCCAGCACTGGTCAATATCCTTCCACTGTCGCACTAGGAGGAACAAAAAATCTTCAAAACTAATTTCATGTATCACAGCATAAAATACTCGTGTCTATCAGTAGTGGACGGACTCCCTGTCTGTATGTCATCTCTGATGGCACGCCCCTCCGGTTGTTTTATACTATTTTCAGACATGAACATGACACCTACTGCCTTTTATTTGCACAACAGGATCAAAGGACCAAGCTTTTCTACCACAATGGAGAATTTTATACCCATTCTATGCATGAGCAGAACACAAATTTAGAACTTTCCTGAACCAGTTTGATAGAGATTTAAAAAAAAAAAGTTTATACCAAATATTATGATGAAATGTAAATGAGGGCTGATTGAGATTTGGCTGCCTAGTCTGCCTTTGTTAGGCAGGGATTTATGAACGGGTTCAATTACAGTAGCACAAGTTGTTTGAAATGTTCAGTCTCCTCTGCTTTCCTGCTCAGTCACAGGAACACGGGCCCCCTTTCTCACGCATATCTTCCTTCTCCTTGGTTTGCAGTCCGTGTTTCTTGTTCATGCCACATCAGCATAACGATACCCACGTTCCTACAAGAGTATCTGAGTGTGTATTTTATTGATGGTGTATTTTGCAGTGAACAGTTTACCCCTGTTAGGTGAAGGTGAAAGATTGTAAGATAAGATAAGAAATCTTTATTGTCATTGTCACTTCTGCAAGGAACAGTGAAATTGAAGGTGCGGTCTTGATTTCATTGTATGATTAGTTGCTTATGACTAAATACCAGATATTTAGTACGGCTTTGCAGGGGACAGCTTTTGCAAGGGTTGCACAAATGCTACTGACCTACGCATTTTGTTTCGTAAAAGTACTATTGGACTGGGAGTATGGAAGGAGGCATGACGTCATGTGACTGTGAATATTGAATGTTTCTGCCTTTGCTTGTTTTTATTCTATTACAGTACACCTGCTTCATGTTCTTTTGTCCTATCACTGTCTATGGTTTTTCACGGTTTCCCTTTTTATGAATTTTCTGTTGCTTCTATCCGAAGCGGCTTAGAGTAAAGGGGAGAGTTACAGTTTATGTGCTCTTTGGGATTCAGACTCACTGCCTTTGTATGGTCAGTGCAGTGTGTTGTCCTATTCTTGTGCATTATTACTGTCGTGACCAGTTATTTGCACAAACACTAAAGCATTTTCAGTCCTATACCATGGCTGTTGAATTTGTGTTAGTGTTAATAATGATTGGATAACTGCGACGAAGCAAGAGAAACTCATTTAAATTGTATTTCTAAGCTGTAATTTCTGCAATGCTTTGAAAACATTCCAAGATGTTTCTTAATTTAGACATTATTTCAAAGTATAACACTTTCTTAAATGGCTTTTTAATGTAGATAAGAGTTGATTGCTGGTCTATAGTGGCACTAAATAATGCTTGAAAATGGTATGTTTTGCGCAACTTTCTTTCTCTGGGAGATGTCAGAAAATGCATTCTCACAAAAGGGGAGATGGTGTGTGGCAGTGGAAATGTCAAAAATAAGACCTCAGAATTGCGTCGTGTAGGATGACCGCACTTCTGTTTTTGGTAGTAATCCCCCCTATCAGGGACACTCTAAGGCAGGAGGCTGTTGCTTGGTTTGACCCTGAAACACCTTCATTCTATCATTGCAGCTACAGAAGGAGACCGATATGTCAAGCCTCTGGCTCTGCTGTGCTCATTAGCTATAATTCTGCTGTTGTGGTTATGATATCATCCACAGTTTTTTACAATTGCCACCCCCCTGTTCTTTATTACTATAAAGAATTACTGAGACCCTATCCTGCATTATGTGGCAGTGACTGAAAGCATCACCCCTCCTTAAGCCTATAGTTTTTCCACAAGTTAGAATTTTGCTTGTGTTGTACTTAATAGCTGTAACCATAGGTCTGACTTACAAATTGGGAAGCATCTCTGGCTTTTCAGTGGTAGCCTAAAACCTGAGGTGTGCTGTCTTGCAGAGGAGGTGTGTTCTTCCTGGGTGTTTTATATACCTGCCAGGGGTTGGCTGATGGGCAGAGGTTGCCCGAGTGATTGACAGGCTGCTGCAATTGCTTGTGGGCTGTCAGCTGCAAGCCGCAACACGCAGGCTAGAAAAAAAAAGCTCTTTCAGCCATTGTTTGGTGAAAAAATGTTCCTGGAGATGTGTGGAAGATTAGTGTACCCTGCCATTCCATTTTGTGGCTTCCTGTTTTGGAAGTGGAATTCTTTGAGGGTACGCAAAATGCCTCACTGCAGAAAAATCCACCAGGGTTAACCCTCTCCTTTCTCTGCGCTCTAACCCTTCAGCAAAGCGTTTTTATACATGCTTATGTCTGAAGGAAAACTGTTGCAAAGATTGTGACTCCGGATAATCACAAATGAAGTTTGTCTTGCAAGGCTGCCTTTTTCGGATTCACCGTTCTCTATTTGCGCCTAATATTTACGCTTTATAACGCTTTTTATTATCCAATGAAGGACGAGGATTGTTTCCCGTTAGAGTATGATAAAAGGTGTTGGATAGTTCTATCTTACAAGAGCTGGGTTTGTTTTCCTTTTTTATGATGTCTAGCCAATATTTCAATAATTTCTTTACTGTTATGTGCCAGCTATTATGATTTGATCTTGCTTTTTTGTCTTTACAGAAATTGTGCTTGAATGGTTTGAAGAAAATAATAGTTGCCCAATCACAGTGCATCGATCTGCACAGAGGATGCATTGTTGTAAAAGTCATCTGCTTTATAAAGCATGTACTGCCGGTTGCCTTGACCACACAAGTGGAATGAAATGGCTAATTTTGATTTAAATTCAGTTTTGCTAACATGATTTATGTATTTAATATTAAATATTAAATATTATGTATTTATTCAATATTTGATTTAAAAATTGCAAATAAGGTATTGAGATGCACAGTAAGTGAACAAGTACCAACTTTTTTTTTTTTACCATTCTTTAAACGGTGTACAATGAACTACTCAAACTTGGTGGAAGAAAAATATTAAGACGACATATCTTACTGTAAGTCATTTGTAAATTCCACCCCTAGCTGTTCTTTCAGAAACTGGCTTGCATGGTGAGATGGATTATTGCGGTAGGGGGTGGAGTACATACAGTATATCTCTATATGTAAACAATAGTCTGGCGGTGTCTTCCAGTTCGGGTTGGGGAACGAATCACATGGAAATGTGTTTGGAATTAATTCCAGATAAATCAGTTTTTGGCAAAGGCATCCATTGAAGTTGATGGTAATTGAAGATATGAGAAATTGGTAATTGAGTTCAAAAGCATTGTCATCATGGGGTTATGATGCCGGTTTTTCCCAGGTCATCTTTATGTATGCACTCAAAATGTGAAAAATCTACTCATCCAGCCATCCATCTGCTAATTGCTTATCCTAGGCAGGATTGCAGAGGGCCCTGGAGCCTGTCTCTGGCAGCATGGGGCCACCAGGCTGCTCTGCACCCTGGATGGGGCGTCTTGCTTAAATATGAACTGTCTTTGGTTGAACACTATTTGACGGATCTATTTCGTACTTTGTAGGGGCATGTATGGGTGTTGAAATGGAACAGGTTAAACTATTGAGACCAATTGCCCGAAAAATTAATCCGCATCGCATAGTGCCAGGAGTAGGAATGGTGAAAGTAGACGACATTTGACAGTGCGAATATGTTGTCCAAGAATATCTGATCGATCCTAATACTGCTTTACAAAAACATTATATGGATCTACACCTGATCTCATTTTTTTTGGCACATTGCCCCCAAAATGAAGCAGCAGTGCTGTGTGGCAACAAAGGAAGGAAATGGCAGCTGTAGAAAACACTTGGTCTTATGAATACGGTAAATCTTTCTCAAACATTGCAGGCACATTATAGGGGTTACAGACTGGAAGTGGTCAAATTTTGAGGCCAGTCGTCCCAAAATTTAAGCAGTGTTGCCTAATAACAGCAAAAAAATGTAATAATTTTAGACATCCCATTAGCAAGGTAACTGCAAAAGTGTTTAACACTTTTTTTATTTTTCTCTTCTTTAACCTTTGCAGTCATGACAGACAGAAAAGTTGTTAGGACCTGACCAAATCACACCAGAAGTGAAGCAGCATAGCATGATGGCAAAGAGAAGGGCAGATAAGGTACTTGATCCTCTCAGCATGTCAACTCAAATTTATGTCAATCTTTTCCAAACTTTGCAGGCCCATTGTGTGGGTGAAGACAAATTTCAGCAGAATAAGGCAATGGCGGTTAGAGAAAGTGGAGAGAAGGATCAGATGATTATTTACAAGGATTATCCATGGGCATATCCTTATGAACAAGATAATAAGAAAGTTATTACTGTATGTACTCTATTTGAACTATATTACGGAGCTCATTACCACTTCACAAAAACATTACATGGATGAAAATCTACACCTGAAATCTTGATCTTCCCTGTGATCTTCCTTCCCAAATCAACCCAAAATTGGAACTGCACCACAGAGAGCTGCTGAGGGTGAAAGGGAAGGCTGTGCCCCCCATCTTGTGCGCACAGCCATCTGTCATCTAAACGTATTCCATGGATCTTTCTGCAAACCTCTCAGAAAAATTGTACAGATCAGTCATTCTCAAACTGTGGCACGCAAAATGATATTCTGAATATTGTATAATAAAGTTAATGCTGTCAGGGTTGCCAACTCTATAGTCAGTTGGCTGGAGTGAGATTTTCAATTAGAGACAAGTCTGCACACACATGCACATGCAATTATCTAACAATTATCTAACAATCTTTTAAATAATCTGTACCTAATTACCTAATTTCAGGTTTATAATGGAATAATATAAATTTGTCTTTAGATTTATTGCGCGTGGGTCTGAAAACCATGAGTGTCATGCCAGATGCATGAGAGTTGGCAACCTAGGTGATGTTTATTTTGCTGTTCACTTCCCAAATCTGCAAATTTTATCAGTAGCAGTTTGGTAAGCAAAATGTTTTTTCGGGGAATTTAATTCTGTCAGGTTTTTCGGAAATGTGGGGAATAAGGTGGGTTTTAATAATATTGTATCATTATACTGTGGACATTTTTTGTTTAGTTCATTTTTGTTCGATCGTGAGCTTGATTTTAGTATTTTATGGACAAGTTAAACTAAAACACGATTTAGTGTTGCATTAAAAGTCCTCCCTTATCTCAACAGATACAGCATTTCACGAATTGCACAAATGCTTAGCTTGTGGGGTCAAATATCAGGAAACAAGCACAAATTGTATATTTCTGTATTTTAGTGATATTCATTATTAATTATTTTATTTATTATTAATTCTGACATTTAAAAATAATAAATAATAATAAAAAATATAAAATAATATAAATGATAATATAATACAGGTAACCGCCTAATTCTTGTGGAGTGATTCTGGAAATTTGGCATGGAAGTTCACGATTGCATATTACAACTAGAACTCATTTATTGGCTATGACATTTCCAGTTGGTCCGTTCAGTAATTCTAGAAAATGTACTGGTTGGTGAGTGTGGGATAGTTTCGGATTAGATGGGCGGGCGGGGCTGTCTGGAGGAATATGGGGCAGTGGTTTCCGACACTCCCCCAGTATTTTAGGGTTAATTGTTTCAGCATGCTCACAGGTACTGCTGGAACAAGTTTCGACAAAAAGTACTGATGTAAACGTGATTTTTGATGTCTTTCTTCTAGAAAACTAGATACAGTTTGGCTTATATTACACACCTAGCCACTTCTCCTCTGCAGGACCAGTGGATGGAATCTTTGTTAGCATGGAATGTTATCATAACATGTTATGATCAAGGAAAAATGTTCACAAAAGCTATATTGTTCAAAGTGATCTTCGACTTCCCTGTTTTTGACAATTTTGTATTTATGTCTATATAACTGCCATTCATCTGTTTAAAGGCTCTCAGGCGTTTGTACTATCTGGTCAGGTTATGTGCCATTTATATAGGTGTTCATGTCTGGTTTGGTGCTGGTGATTGGGTGAATGAAAAAATATGAAAATAATAAAGTAAATGATATCTGCGGAAGAGGAACAAGGCTGTATTGGGGTTTTGGCACTGGGGTGGGGGGGGGTAAGTGGATGCCAGTGCCATGTACGTCATTGTTTTTACAACTTGCCGGTTTGCTTTCGGCCGTATTGAGCGTAGTCGGATGTGACGCCCAAGTAGCCGTTTTTCGACATGCAGTGAGATGATGACACCCCCCTGAGGTGGGCCTTGCAAGAGCAGATGAAGCCCTTGCCTTCACCTGGGCCATCCTGGCTGGGCCATCTGCCGGCGCGCACCCCGGCGAGAGGGGAGGGAATGCACAGGTAATGAGGAATGCGGCGAGGACAAGATCTTTAATTAACCTGAGCGCAGGTATGAGGTCACCCAGCTGCGATGATGTCATCCTCGCTGCGCTCCGGGGCCTCATGCGAATGCACCGGGGCTGACGTGCCAAACAAAAGCAAACGGACATTACGAAAAAGGCAGCGAATTTCTCAGTGGGCTAAAGCTGGAAGCTCGCCCTGTTCTTAATGTCTTTCTCCCCCCCCCCTCTTTATCTGCCTTTTTGGTTTGCTGCTTCTAGTTTTCGAATGCTTTATTAAGACCTCTGACAGCCAATTAATCAAAATGTGGCAGAGGGACAAATTTAAAGCAGGCTGTTTCCTAAGGAGTTAGCCTCCTTGTTTGTCCTGCGGTCACCCGCGAGTCTCGACAAAGTGTGCTCGCCGTTGGTAGATAACGTGTTTGCAAACAAGCAAGGACGAGACGAGAATGAGGTGCTCTGTCCTCCGCTCCTGCGCCAGGATGTGCATAAAGTGCATGACGTCATTTAGTGCTCCTTCTGATTCTCCAGAGCACAGGAAAACAATACCACATCTCAGTCATTACCGCTGCGTGTCAGATCGCTTCCATCTCTGCAATTTCATCTGTGCTGTTTACTGGAAGTGCTTTTTTTTTTTTGTGCACATGTGATGGACGCATAGTACACCGCAGCGACTGTTCAGCCGTTGGGAGGTGTAGTACCGGGGAGAGGAAAACTACTTGCAAGCGTGTGACGGGCATCGGGCCTTACAGTTGGCTTCTGACTGCTGTGGCCATTTTGGGGCGAGGAGCACGCGGCCTGGGTGCTGTCTAAGGCTAACAGTAATCAGGCATGTTTTTGCGGATGGTTAGTACAGCTAGCAGTAGCTTTGTTTCTGAGACCACTGAAATTTGTAGCACTTCCAGAAGAATTCTGGGGAAGAGAAGTCTTTTGGAGAGGATGTTTGGATGTTTATTTCGAGTTGGGCGACTGATATTTAGTAGCTGTTTTTAAAATGGGTCACCTACTGATGCCTGTGCTTTTCATGTTATGATATGTAGGATATAGGCACTTATTGTAATACAATGCAATAAAAGAAAAAAAATCTCCAATCTCTACTATGCATACATTTAATTTAAATCATTGTAAACATAAAACAACTTCAGAATGTTTGCTTCTCATTTTTATATTTTCTGGTCTTAATGCCATCTTGAGTTCATATTTAACCTACAGCTACAATCCACTGTTCTGCATCTTTCCTATTTATCTCTGTATGACTACTTACGGAGTGCGGCAAAATTTCGGCAGATATTTGGGGTGGACATTAAGGTGTGAATGAGTGAGCACTAATGATGGCTCCCCCCCTACCACTGACAGGACGGGGACCCGGACGATGCAGAAGGGACACTGCCCCCCCCTGCTGCGGCTGCTCTGACTCGCTATGAGTACCACGTTCTGTACTCCAGCAGCTTCCAGACCCCGGTGTTGTACTTTAGAGCCTCCACACTAGGTAAACGGCCAATGGCACTTCCTTTGTCAATGGGGTCCTCCCATTAACCCCTTGCTCGTACCTTAACTGGAGATTATCCCGCAAGGGCATGGCAGGTGGTGCTGCTACTCTAACTCTGTTTACGTGTCAAGTTTCATGTGTACATGTAGTCATCTCATTTACTCGTAAATAAAAACAATAGTAACCCCAGCTTCATTCTCCATCATAGACGGCCGGCCACTGTCCCTAGAAGAGATTTGGGATTGCGTTCACTCAAACTACAGACAGCGCCTACAGCAAGCACCCTGGGACTCCATCACTCAGCAGGTGTGTCTCGCTCCCCTTTTCCCACTTCCCTCCGTTTCCTCTTTTGTTGCCTTCTAACCTTCTGTCTTTCATTATTTCCCCACCTGGTGACAATATTTAGTTACCTTTAATTTTGGTCTTTTTCGCTGTGACTTAATACCAGCATTGACTTTCACTGGGTGCTCCATGGTACCTCATTATGACATCTGCTTGGAGCAGGGGGGCAGGGAATGTGGAAGGTTAGTCGGCTGGTTAGGGAATTGGAATGTACTAATAGAGCTCGGTGCCAATTAAAAGGGTACAGAGTCCCAGCACGGCACTTCTCCAGCATCAGCAGAATTTAGCTTTATTTTTTACTTTTTTACGTTGCTGCACGCGCTCATAATTTTAGTCCGTGCTGTCTGACTCACTCATAGATGCGTTTGTGAGAAATTTTGCAAAAATGAGTGAGGAGGAGAAAAGCGAACTGAACGTTCACCGTCCACCGCATGGATTCCATAGAGACGATAATGAGCAAAAGTGATTCAGCGACACCACTTGTGGCAACACCAGCAACTTATTTGACAGATTCTAGTTATAGATAAGTTATATTTGACTTTAGTTTGTTTTGGCTAAATTATTATTATTATTATTATTATTATTAAAAGTAGTTATTATTACTTTTCATTTAATAAATATTGTAATATTTATCACAAAAAATAATAAAGATGACAAGGAACCAGAAACCTCATCCAGAAACCTCATCCCGTCCGAGTCTGGAGTGCAGCTCGTTGGCAAGCATCTGGTGGTCAGGCCTCTACCCACAGCCCAAAAGAACTATGTGGGAGAGTTCTTCTTTGGGCCCACCACCTACAGGATGAACCTTGAAGGTCCAGTGCATTGTGGATCGTGCTGTGCTCGAATGCAGGAACCTTGGAAGAATGATCCACAGCTACCAAAGCTGCTTTTAAGAACATTGAATGTAACCTCTCTGGTAGGAAAAGAGCCAAGTCTGTAGGTAGAGAGATGCTGACTAGATAGTCAGGCTTGCCTCAACACATGGCCCAGGCTCGGGAAGCAAATTCCGGGAGAGGGGCTGGACTCTATGCCACTCTGCAGTTACCCTCAGTGAGTGGTGTCAAGAAGGTGTGGACTTGGTACTTGTATGCTGGTGGCCCTCCTATGGAATGAGAGGGTTGCTATCCCTTTGACTTTGAGGCAGGGGGCATGCTCTGACTGTTGTCTGTTCTTATGCCCTTAACATCAGATGAGAGTATCCAGTCTTCTTGGAGTTTGTGGTTGGGCTGCTAGAAGGTGGGTTTTATTACTCATATGGGCAGCGATAATGAAACTTGGAATGGTGTAATTGAGAGGAATGGCCTGCTCTATTTGAACCCGCAGTGGTGCTCTGTTACTGGGCTTCTGTACAAGATACAGTTTGAGTGTCTTGGACACTTGATTAAAGAGAGGAGCAGAGCTGTTAACTGATCACCACCTGGTGGTGAGTTGGATTAGATGTTAGGGGGGAAAATGCCAGGCAGACCTGATAGACCCAAACATATAATGTGGGTGTTCTGGGAATTTTTGGCAGATGCTCCTGTCCGGGAGACCTTCAACTCACACCTTCAGCAGAACTTCTCTTGTATTCTGAGGGAGGCTGGAGACATTGAGCCTTGAGACATTGGGCCCATGCTTCCATTACTAGGTGTTCCATTTCTGATGGCCCATTTCTATAGCTGTAAAGTTGTTGGTACTTACCATGGCAGCAACCCTCAAACCTTCTGAGGTCCTGGCAAATCGTCAGGCAACTTGGGAGGATGAAGCAGAGGTTTGCTATTGCCATGCTGTTTAGAGTAGGGATTGAGTACTTTTGACCTCAACTGGGGTTCACCTTCTTTGGAGAAAGTCAAAGTTCTTTGGAGAGTCAGAGAACTTGGGGGGGGGGGGGGGGTTGGGGAGGGGGAACACACCCATCACTAGGGCTGAGGTCAATGAGGTAGTCAAAAACTCTTCAGTGGTTCAGGTTCAGGGGGGCGGATGGCATATGATGTCCCGAAGGCTCTTGATGTTGATCTTGTTTGACATACCACTTATTACATAACATGGGGACTGACGACTATGTCGCTGGATTTTCAGACTGGGGTGGTCCCAATCTTTAAGAAAGGGGAAAGGGGTCTTCCCAGCCTATACTGGAGTGGAGGGTTCATCTGAACCCCAAATTAAGGAGGAGCAATGTGGCATTTATCCTGGCTGTGGAACACTGAACCCACTCTTCACCCTAACACGGATACTGGAGGGTTCATGGGAGTTTTGCCCATTCGATTTATATGTTGGACTTGGAAAAGGTGTAAAATTGTGTCCCTTGGGGGGTGCTGTGGGGGGTGCTCTGGGAGTTTGGGGTGCCAGGCTCACTCCTACGGGCCATTAGGTCCATGTATAAATGGAGCAAGAACCTGGTTTGCCTTGTCAGCAGTTAGATTGCTGCCCCTTGTGTGGACCCAGAGGAGTGGTACAGAATGTATGTATGGATAGTTGCAAACATTTCATATTGCAATTTGAATTTTTTCTGGTATTGTTTGGCCCCACCCCGGGATAGCGGCAAGGCGTCCCTGCAAACCAGACCAGTGTAATTGATTAGGTGATGGACTGATGGAGTTTTTTAGGTCATAGTGCATGTATTCAGGTTATTCATACATTTAGCATTTTCTTTCTGCAAGCAAGTTACCTAACTTGGGTGGAATTTGTTATATATTTCGAGGTTTGATATCTTCTTACATTTATAACGGGAGCAATACAAGCAGCCAGAATTATAGTGCTTCTTCTAATGACATTTAATTCTGTCTTAAGCATGATTCCAACAAAAAAAATGGGCATACAAATTTAGAAGGAGTAACAAATATCTTATTTCTACCAAAAAATATCAATTTATGCTTATCTATTCTGATATAAGAATAAACATACTTTTAAATATTGAATAGACCAAAGCAAGGTGTGTAGGTATTCAGGAAATAGACTCAGCAGAAAATGGCAGGTTAAATCCTTTGCTGACCTAGGAAGCGTTTTGTTGCAACTGCTGCCTGTTCATAACTGCAGTCACAGTGCCGCTGGGGACTGTGGGCTGGGGGCCAGGCGGCTCTCGTGTGCTGATTTCTGCGGTGCTGGGGGCGTTCACTGCCAGTACGCCACCAATGTATTAGCATTTCAATGGCTCCTCTCATAGCGACGGTACATCTACTGTGATTATTAATGGAGATGCTGCGGAGGTGATTCAGAGCAAAAGCAGGAACTGAAACACACACACGCTGCAGAGGAAAATCGAGGCTTTTTAATAGCAATGCAAAAGCAATTCCAAAGGCTTCCAAATTTTAGTTAACAAAGTTAACAAAACTCATGGCAGATGTATAGGATTCTTCTTCCAGGATTGTTAAGGGGCTATCAGCATTGAATATTTAAAAGGGTTTTAGCCACATTGCTATATTTTATCAAATATGGTCTGTTTGTGTATCTCTGTGGGGAACATGTTTTTTCCCCTTTTGAAGCCATAACGATGTTGAGTAGTTATGATGTAGTGAGGGTGACACTGTGGCTTGCCATTCCAGGTTTGGCTCTCTGAATGCCTCCCCCATTCTGCGTGTGTGTCCTGCGTGCATTTCCTGTGGGCAGCTGCCTGTAGTGTGTGACTGAGTGAGTGTGCGGACGTCCGTGCCCCGCGTGTGTAACTGGCATCCTGTCCTGGGCCCGGTAATGGGACACGGCAAATGAACTCTGTGAACCTGAGCACCTTGGTATCCGTGGCTATGAGCTGCTAACATTGCCTGCTGTGACATACAGTGCACTCCAGAATTATTGGCATCCTTGATAAATAAAAGCCAAATGGCCTGTGAAAAAAGTCTTTATTTACTCTCTTGATCTCTCATTCAAAATATATAACAAAAATCCAACTGTTAACTGCAGTAAAATAATGGAAAGGGAATAAAAAGATCATAAAACAAATATTATTCTCAAATATATGTGGCACAATTATTGGCAACCATTCGTTTAATATTTTGGGCAGCCCCCTTTAGAAAGACAACAGCTCTGAGTATTCTCCTATAATGCTTAGCATAATGTTTAATGAGCTTGGAGAACCCATGGCAAGGGATGTGAGGCCATTCCTCCATACAGAATCTCACATCCTTCTGATTTTGAGATCCATGCTTGGGGACTCTCCTCTTCAGCTCATCCCACGGGTGGGACTATAATTCACAAACAGGCTTGCTGAAGAGCGTCCTTTACTTGTATATGCTTAGATTTGTCAATGACATTTATAAAGAAAGTCTCCGTTTTGCAGTTTCTCTCCCCCTGATGTTTGTTTGCACAGCTGGCACTCTTCTGGGAAAGCTTTCCATAAGATTTGGAATTATTGCCCATTCATCCAGAAGAGCGTTTGTGAGGTCAGGCCCTGATGTTGGACATGAAGGCCTGGTTCACAGTCTCCATTCTCGTTCATCCCAGTGGTGTTTGATGGGGTTGAGGTCAGGGCTCTGTGCAGACCAGTCAAGTTCTTCCACACCAAACTCACCCAGCCATGTCTTTATGGTCCGTGATTGGCGCGTTAGGGGCACAGTTATACTGGAACAGAAAAGGGCCCTGACAATATGGTTTCCACAAAGTTGGAAGCATAGAATAGTCTCAAATGTCTTGGTATGCTGACGCATTAAGAGTTCCCTTTACTGGAACCAAGGGGCCTAACATAATCCCTGAAAACAACCCCATACCATTATCTGTGCTCCACCAAACCGTTGGCACAATACGGTCCGATAGGTAACATTTTTCCTGACATCTACCAAACCAAGTCTTGTCCGTCAGACTGTCAGAGCCTGCTCCTGAGGGCTTTACACCACTCCTTCCGACACTTGCCGTTGCGCTTGGTGATGTGAGGTTTGCATGCAGCTGCTCGGCCATTGATGTCCATATTCAGGGGTTAATGCCAGAGGAATTTAGGAACTCTGCAGTTATTGAGTCAACAGAGCGCTGGTGACTTTTCTGCCCTGAGCGCCACGGCACTCGGTGACCTCGCTCTGTTGTTTTACATGATCTGTCACTTCGTGGCTGAGTTTCTGTTGTTGTGGAACGCTTCCACTTTGCAATCGCACCACTTGCAGTTGATCATGGAATGTCAAGCAGGGAAGAAATTTCACAAACTGACTTATTAAGATGGTGGCATGCACACTTGTTTCACTGAGCTCTTGAGAACATCCCATTCTTTCACAAATGTGCGTAAACCTGACTGCATGAGTAGGTACTTTGATTTTATACACCTGTGGCCATGGGACTGAATGAAACGCCTGAATTCAATGATTAAGAGATTTCCCAATACCTTTGTCCATATAGTGTACATTGTTTTAAGTGATTAGTAATGTGTTGACATCTTGGAAGTATTCCTGGACTTGGACTTGAATTGGTCTGAGTAATGTGGATGTTGTAGTGTCCTGTCATGGTGAAGAGGGAGCTGAGCTGGAGGGCAGAGCTTTCAATTTACAAGTCGATCTGCGTTCCTACCCTCACCTATGGTCATGAGCTTTGGGTAGTGACTGAAACAATGAGACTGTGGATACAAGCACAGAAATGAGTTTCCTCCACAGGGTGTCTGAGCTCAGCCTTAGAGGTTGGGTGAAGAGCCCAAAGTAGTGATGCTGCTTCTCTAAATCTAAAGGTGCCAGTCTAGGATGTCTAGGATGCCTCCTGAACGGCTCCCTGGAGGGGGTGTTTCAGGCATGTCCAATCAGGAGGAGACCCTGGGGCAGACCCAGGACACACTGGAGAGATTACATCATACAGCTTGGTATTCCCCCAGTGGAGCTGGAGGAGATGGCTGGTGAGAGGGAGGTCTGGGCTTCCCTGCTTAGGCTGCTGCCCGTGCGACCCGATCTGAGATAAGTGGCATATGGTGGATGGATGGATGGATGGATGGATGGATGGAAGGTCTGATTTGGTTTTGACTGTAGCTTATTTATTGTAGCTGAAGACCCTAGTTTTGTACTTGAACTGTAGTGTTAGAGATACGGACCCGGGCCTTTACTATGTGAGGCACTCGAGAGCATGTGAGGCACTCTGCATGAACAGATATGCATTTCGTGTCTCTCTGCTATCTTGGTGGGATTTCAGCTGGGACGAGCCTGGGACGTCATGGGCTTTTTAACTGTGCTGTCAGCTTTACGTTGGAGTCTTGCCATATTTTCCAAGGAGCACGATAGCGCCAGATACCTCTCCAAGAGCAAAGCCTCCACAACTCAAGTTATGTTCTCATACACTAACTGTCAGAACGATCACCATGACAGGGATTTTAAATTTTCAGATTGCTGAATCTCCCAGCCATCTGTCTTAAGCGATGTGCTGGACTTGACAACCAATTTGGTTAGGCGCCTTTGCTCGGATGTACTCAACTGCAGCCGCGTCAGGCGTTTTAAATATGCTGTGAACTTGATATGTTGTTTTATGAAAGTCAAGCTCAAAAAACAGTTCAGCGTACAATCCATATGGAAGTGGGGATACCCTGACTTATTAATTGCAGTTACATTTGGCTTTATTTCAACTGTATGTAATATTTAATGCTGAAACTCATTACTGAATCTTTAGTTTCTGTTTATACTGATGATATGAACAAGGACTGTTGAACATTGAGCATGAAGAAATGGGGTGATATTTTGTCTGAGAAGATGAAATCACATAAAGTGCTTAAGATCGGATGTGAATTGTGCCGGAAGCTGGACTCGACCCAGAATGCAAAGCTGTGATAAAGCTATTATGGGATGGGAAATGGGTACCATAACTGTTAAGGACGCGACTTGAAAAAAGTAAACGGTCACCAGAAGGTTGATGATCCTGGGTAAAAGTGTTTTCTAAGCTTACCAAAATTCCTGTACATGGATTGATGACTCTGGATAGATAGATGGATAGATCAAAGTGACCCGAGCTTACAGCATTCGCGCCCCCCTTCCTTTTTTCCTCTATGTGAAGGAACACCCCCTTCTCGGGCAGCCCTTCTTTGTTCTCCATCCCTGCCGGACACAGGAGTTTATGAGCCCTGTGCTTGAAACAGCCCGCAAGCAAAACAGGTGAGTTTGTTGCATGGCTATCCATCCATCCATCCATCCATCCGTCCGTGCGTGCGTGCGTGCGTGCGTGCGTGCGTGCGTCCGTGTGCACACCTATCCATGCATGCACAGATCCATGCAGGCATCCACCCATTTTCTAACTACTAGTCAGGGTCATGGGCTACATTTGGTCATTTAAAACAAAATAATTCAGTAAATTGAATATTGCTGGTATTCATTTCACAGAAAACATACAAGTTGGCATGCTTGTGTATGCAATGTGTATGCTAATGTTATGCTAATTAACTCATTCATAACTCATGATTTGTTTGTTTATTTGTGAAGGGTGGCATGGTGGTTCAGTTGCCATATGTGCAGGGTTATGGGTTCGAATCCCGCCTCCAGTCTGTGTGTGTGGGAGTTTTCATGTTCCCTCTGTGTTATGCAGCTTTCTTTGAGGTTCTCTGGTTTCCTTCTGCAATTGATTCAGTTTGGCAAATTTGCATCTTTAAATTTCCCATAGCATAGGCATTTTAGCGTGTCTGTATATGTGCACTGTGACAGACCCCAGCCTTGTGCCCAGTGCTGCTTGGGATAGGCTCCAGGGACCCTGAAACCTTGTTTTTATTTAAATATTGTGAATCCTTTGTATGTTCACAAGTATTCAGGACTTCAAACTCATGGTGAAGGCATGCATAAGCACACTCACCTAGTAACATGCTTATGGGTCTTGATGCAATTTAAGAACTAGATGCTGTTGGCATGACGACAATGTATTCCCCATACTGTCCCGTTACCTTCCTCCCCCCTGTCTAATCCCTTGGGCGGTATCTACCATCCATATGTTATTCTGCCATATTTAGATGGTATTTTAAAAAGCAATGCTATTCCAGTATCTTGGTGTGAGTGGGGGTTCCCACACACAATACATTTCTCTGAATGAAAATAATGCAATATACCAGGCAGGGCACAGTCACAATCCTTTCATTTACACGCATGCAGGTAATTTGGTAACTTCAGTTAACCTTAGCATGTTTTTGTATGGTAGGGGGGGCTGAAG
>JAODKN010000114.1:26374178-26387247 GCA_026774425.1 Petrocephalus zakoni
TGGCAGAGACTCAAACGCTGGTCCCAGAGGTGTGAGGCAACAGTGCTAACCACTACTCAACTGAAAAAATCAAATTGAGTAAATGTGTCTGCAAAGTTTGAAAAAGCCATCAAATACTTTTTGTGTTATTGCACTAACAAGAAAGTGTTTAGGACAGTGGACAGGCCAGGAAATATGATACATTTTACCCGTTCTTATTGCTTGACTCATTAGAAGAAGTTTTGAAAGTTGTCTTTAGAGGGATTCTTTCTAGTATTCCTGTTCCTACTCCAAAGACAGATATACCTTTCCTCAGCTCCAATTAAACTAATAACTAATCGTAATAAATGGATGTAATGCAAGTTAACTGTAAAGTTAATCCATATAGTGATGAATATGTGTATTGGATACTGAAGCACATGCGATATGTGGTACAAATTTTTAAAATTTGTAACTGAAAATTTTAACTGAAGTCTGACTGAAGTAGCATAGTTAGGCCATGTATTCTTCTTATACTAAGATAGTTGATGTAACCATGGTGACATAGAGGTGACCTGCATCTTTTGCACAGATTATTTAGTTGTGCATGTCTTATTGGCCTACCTTTTTGCAGAAGCCTGAACTACATTGTGTCCTGGCTGAGCACCGTTGGGCCTGCGGTGGGGCTACACATCCCCCTCAGTTACGCCACTGTGTCGTCTGAACCCAGCGGGCCGGATCCAGACTGAAGCACTGCAGCACAGTCAGGGCATCTGGGCCTGTCTCGGCGGAGCTCTGAACCGGGCTGTGACCAGAGAATCGCACTGTGAGCTGCTTCAGGCAGCTTTCAAGAGACCTCATCCACCAGCTGAAACCTACGTGGTGCTCAAAGCTTGCCTGCATGCACTGATCCCCCTTCTTGTGTACATTATATCTGATAACCAAGCGGGGGTTGAAAGTACTCACTGCTGATTCCTGTTATATGCTGTCAGTCTAAACAGAAGACTGTAGATCATTTCTCAGTCCCATCTGTTGTTGTGAATCATCAGGCAAAAGGTGCTATGTTATTGTACTTACTTTTTATCTGTCAACGGAGAGAATAATGGTGTAATTCAGAATAACCATACAAAACAAATCCCTTTTTTCCACCCTGTATCACGCCCTGGAGTATAAAAGAATCTGACCTTGCAGGTTTGCAACTAAACTAGAAAACAGGGTGTGCTGCTGAACTGGTTTGAAATAAAAGGATTTCAAAGTTACACTAGTTCCGTTTCTATGTATATGAGTTTGCTGTATTGCTTTCCCGAAATTTTTGTCGTTTTGTGTAAGAAAATGGGCGGGTGTTTATTTGGCATGCATATAGGGGTGTTTGCCTGTCTGTGTGTATACGTGAGTGCCGTATATACCTGCCTTTGTGCGTATACCTCCACGTGTCATTCTTCATGTGTGTGTGTGTGTGGGAGAGAAGGGCCAGATTCAGCTGGCTGTGGGGAGCTCCGGGATACAGCAGTGAGGGGCGGGGTGGGGAGGTGGGGGTCTATTTTGGGCGCGTGCGTAATGCAGCAGTGAAATCAGGGAGGAGATCCTCCCAGCGATGTTCCAGTGCCACTAAATCAGGAGTGGGAACAAAGGCAATGAGGCGCCAGCCTCCTTCTGCTGGGAGGGTCACGGACTCCATGAGCAGGAAGGCATTTATGCCCATGAAGATCTTATTTTTTACGTTTTACTGTGTTCAAATCCAGAGAGACACTGGCTACTGGAGGGGAAAAATACTATTTATTCATTTCAGCATTGCTTTACTTTTAATTTTTAAAGGGTCCTTCAGTCAAGGTACAGTGCATGTGAAAGAGGTACACTTTAAATATTATGAAATGTATCACAATGCAAAGGAATGTGGGGCATTTCCCCCCTAAAATAGAGGGCAGGCCTTGGAGACAATGCATTGGCATTGCAAAAAGCCCCGTTATTGGTCACCAGAACTAATTTGCAGTTACTATACTGTGTATAAGGGACATCTCTTGATAGCACAAGTCAGCCTATCAGAATGCAGTTCCAACCAGTGGCACGGTAGTCTGTTAAGAACAAAAAACCAATAAAGGTAGATTGAGGTTGATTGAGATAGAAGAACATGCCACATGCTACTGCTTCATGCTTCATGGGACAGCTGAACGCTCCCTTAGCCCTAGTCTACATGTACACGGGTATTTTTAAAGGGATGTTTTTCCTGTTACTTAAAGAAATCTCCATCCATATGAAAACGCTGAAACGCGCTGTCACAGGCATGCGAAACCGACGGCAATATAACTCTAACCATGTTGGCCAATCAGAAGCCTTCTTACCAATTTTGCTAGGCCAAAAACGACTATTGTAAATTGACAGCTCGGGAATCACATTGTCATTTTGAAAAGGATATGGATTGATAAAAAGGCATCTGTAGTGGGCCAGTACTTTGCAGTTTAAAGTGTGACACGTGACAGACTGGTGCTGTGCACTATAAATTCTGCCGAAAACTTGTGCCAACGACAGAGCGTCAATAATTTTACCTTTCGGTATGGGATGTGAGGCAACCAGAGGTTAACACTATGGTGAATTCCGAGGGACATGTGTGATCGAAATATTTTTTACCCTGCTTACCGTGGAAATAGTATTGCAGCCCAGGAGATACCGGCAATGTGGCCTGCTGCTGCCAACCATGTAAATAATGTAAACAGTTTGCGGTATTTGTCATGTGGTGTAATTGTACTGTATGTGATGTCGCGTGTAGTGTTAATGTTAATTGTTGTAAATAGTGGTGTTGTTGGAGTGGTCAGGCCAGCCAGCACAGTAGGCAGGGCGTGTCAGGAGTGTTTGGTGCTGTATGTCTATATTTGACCCTCATAAGGGCTGAAAATAAAAAGCGCTCTTGTAGAACTGAAGTTGCCTCATCTCATGCTCCTGCCACCCCTGCCTCAATCTATTAAACATTGCAGTACTAGGATATGTTCCCTATGCAGGAGCGAGGGAGTTAGAGGAAAGGTTCACTGTCGTATATGCTATGTATTTTGGTTTCCCTATGCTGTCCATTCATTTGGTCGACTTTTTCCATGTTCAGAATCTCATCAAGGGAAATCCTAAGGGGCTTATAAACCGAAAATGGAACCTTGAAGTAAATAAACAGTAATTCGAATTATATCGCGATGATTATCAATCTCAACTGACATTGAAAAAAATTTACGAAAAAATATGTTGCCATATCACCCAGCCCTAGGTGTAGTTATATAGTTGGGGAAATTAAAGCAGACGCCTTGACATTGCTTAAATAAATGTATATTAGCAACGTTAACACAAGCTTAAATCACTGAAGGGCTGTACTCATCCTTTGTCTATTGCTATGAAAAGAAAAAAATCTTTTCATTCACAGCTGCATGGCTTAAAGAATCAATGTATTATACTTACATTTTATGGATGTGTGTGAATAGTTTTGATCTGAGCAATAAATAAGCATGCTAAATAAACAAATATGATGCACGTTATGTCATTACCGATGAAGTATTGGTTAAACAATTTCCACATTGACTTGAAAATATAAAGAGCACTAATGACATCTGTTGGCAGAAATGCGGTAATGCAGTGTCTTCTGCATTTTCGATTGCCTTTACTCCCAGAAGGTAACCACTCCAAGCCACTTGACAGGGGCCTATTGAAGCTGTAACAGTTAATCAAGTCCTGAATGGCTAAATTGTGTGTTTGCACAGATTATCAGCTTTTGTATGAATAGTTTTTAAAAAAAGGTACGTAAAACACATTAGTTCCAATACTAAACTTATTCACTGCAGACAGCTCATTTGTGTTCAGGTGCCCTACAGAAGTAGGAAACTTCATTTATATGTTATTACTGGATAGAAATAAAACATATTGCTGTTTATGCCTCAATATATACATGTGCGCTATTAAAATTTCTACAAATTCTGCTGCAATGCCACAGTGGTTATCAAGTTCACATAGCTTGTTTTTCCTAAATCTTTCAGTAGGACTTAAGTGAAATGCACCACTCCCTATGTGTTTTCAAAACACAATGTCAAATTGCACTAAACACATATAAAAGGAATTATTTAATACAGGACGGTATATCTGGAGCGCTAGGCAGCAGGCAGAATGTAAGCTTGCTGAAGGCCATGCAGAAATACCATTGGTCTTTCACAGACGATGCAATCCACAGCAGGTCTGCATGGCCTCAGAACTTGGCAAAGATACCTGCTCTCCTTAGTCGTGCTGTTATTAGCAGCGAATTGCCCGATGAAATTTTAACTGAATGGTCAGGGTACATACTTTCAAAATGCTAAAAGGGGTGTTGCATTTCACAATGTGATAACTAGACGATCATTATGTCTGACCCAGAATGATCTGTATGTTCTCGCATTATTTTATTAAGATTTTTTTACTGCCTTAAAAAAATGGGAAATAGCTTAAAAAATTTAGTATTGCATGTTGTAGGCCAGGGATTACTAAAAATATTCCTAGATCTGAATCTTACTGGGGGCCCCTTGTTTGAAGTTTATGAAAAATTATATAAAGCACAAGTACTCCAGTTATATGAATATATGATTATATGAATGAAACAATATGAACTGACTGATAGCATTGCTCTCAAATGTAGGCCAGTTATCCTAAACAGCCCCAACAATTGTTTAAAGGAATGATTGTCAGGAAAGAAATAGCTGGGTCCCTAGGCTGACATCAGCACATCGGCACGGACACACGGAAACGGGGGCGAGGCTGGAGGCTTGATTAGCCTATGCATTGTTCTGCACCAGATGATGTCACATTTCTTTTGATCAAAGAAGGACCCAAAACAGGTAAAACATTAAAAATCATCTGAAAAACTGTCACTTCCAAATCCAACCCTCCCAACTATTCAGTGATCATCTTATCTAGCACAAGGTCAGATTAATAAGTGAATTCTGCATTAAATGGGATTTGCACACGTTTAAAGATTATGCTGTTTATGGATGCTTTGATTTTAAGCTGGTCACAACCTTCTGCTGAATATGTGGATTGAAAGAGGGTCAGATAATTTTAAATTCACGGGCGCCATTACTTATTAGTCCAGTAGAGGATGCTAACGCCTCAGGTTTTAAAATGAGAATGTGAAAATTGATCTCCTGGCTTTCAACACAGTTCTCCAGACATTTATGGACTTTTTCTCTACATAGAACAATGAAATGTCACAATGACTGCCAAAAAGTGCAACATGGAGGAAATAAACAAGTTCCAAGATCATCTCGATTCAAAACCCTGCGCTGCGGAAAGAACATCAGTCTTAATTAAGGATATATATTTCCTATTTTACCACTCAGAATAGAGGACTCTGGGTGCACTGCTGTAGAAAGTCAATGCCCATTTTTATATTATTCATTCTAACATGCTCAATAAATGACTTGAGTTGTGGGAAGTTACAGAAATAGCAATGGCTACGGCAACCTCTGTGTTCTTTATAATCCTGTAATGTTTTCCAGGTTTGCCTGCCGCAGTTGTGTTTCAGCTAAATGTATTCAGTTGATCTGCTGTCAGCTGCCATACCAGCTGCAGGACAGACTAGGTAATCTATCTGAAGTAGGTTTACGCCTGGCCCGGACTTGGATAGAAGACCAACTAGGAAAGCTGGGTTGCTGCTGGAAGCGGTGTTGGTGTGGCCAACGAGTCACCCCTTGGCACCCCGTGGGCATCTTCTGAAAGATAGGTATGGTACACCTGTGTCCTGGCTAGAATTACCCACTGTGGCCCTTTTACATCTGGCCTTGTAATCATATCCTATATCTAACTGGTGAATCCTCTTGTGCCCCTTCACCACCTTAGCTACAGAATGGCTGCCGTCGCACCATCGCGGTGGGGGCTGTACAGTGGTGCTGGTTGAAGTGGCTCCCCATTTGTGCCGTGAAGCCCTGTATGAATGTAACTCATTTATACTCCCAAAAATACTAAAGTTATGGCACACACATAACAGTGACTTCTCTCAAATTACTCCTCACTAACTCCCTCAGATAATAATGACAACTAGCTATGCCACAGATCTGCAGGTTCTTGGAGCAATGTCACTGGCAGCATCATGCAAATACTCAAATCTGATTAAAGGGCAGAACAAATCATGCATCTTATGCTGTTATCCTTATAATTTTATATTCTGTTGATAACTTATGATAAGACAGACATGATTACCAGATGCAACTTTGTCATGATCTCTCATGTTGACATATGATAATTGTTATACAATTATACAGTTTATACAGTTATACAATGCATTCAAATTTATACAAAGCCTTGCTCCAATGATTTAAAATTTATTTAGTCTTTTATCCGCAGTCATTGTGGTCATTTGACATTTAGTTAGGGTTTTAATGATAATTTAAGAATATAATACAACACACACAAAATTTCTAAACTAAAATCAAATAAAGTAGCTTTACAGGGAATAAACCAGCATCAGGGGTCTGCATCCACTGCTTGTCATGTCATTAATTCCTGTGCATATCAGCAGATAACAGTTCGGAGGTGAGTATCTGCAGTGGAGAACAATAGGGCCCTAACTGCCATGCACTTCCTGAGATCATCAGCGAGTGATTCATTAGCGCGCATCCTGTGCCTTTACCTACGAAGCTGAGAGATAGAGGCCAGGCACAAAGGAGTAGCTATTTACTTGTCAGCTAAGCTGGCTTTCTCACATCTGTAAGCTATAAAGTGGTTCATGCCCCCACCGAGTCTCTTACAGGAGATGAATCACTGGAAAAAATAACACTACAGTATTGGGGGGGTGGGGGTGCTTTGGGATGCAGTTGAGAGAATGAGCCTAGGCCCGGACAAGGAATATCAGGCTTGAAAATATTAGCGCCTTGGACACTGAGTTGTCCTTGGTCACTGCTGAATGTCAGGCTTTATCCTTTAGCTCAGACTCTCTCAAAACATTATTTGTTTCACTTTGAAATTTCTAGCATTTCTATGCCCACATAATAATGTATGAGAAAGCGTTACTCCAGCTTCTGCTGGTAAAGCTATTCCTGAACGGAGTCCATGCAGGCTGCACTCCAAGTCACATAAACTCTATCCATCCATTTTCAATAAATGCTTATCCAGTCATGGTCATGGTGGTCCAGTGCCTATTCCGGGAAGTACAGGGCATGAGGCTGGATAAATCCTGGATGGGACACCAATCTATTAAAGAACAAAAAACCTGAGACGTCATTCTCACACTTAGGAAAATGTAGTCACCAGTTCATCTACGTCTTTGTATTCAGAAATCTGAGGTTACATCGAGAGAACATGCAAACTGCATGTGAAAATCTGCATCTTTATATTTGAAGCATTATAATTTTCCCACAATTCCAGTTTGGTTCTTAGATTTGTTAGTATTATTTGCGGCAGGTTGAGATCGGTCTCAAGGTCTTGTGTACAGGACGGGTTCAGGCTCTGATTTCGGGCCATACCGGACTCCAACTGATATTCACCAGGACACCTCGGATAACAGTAAAAAGTATCATCAAATTTCATTCTTACTTCTATAATATGCCTTAGGTCATAAAGTATTCAGCCCCATTAGCACAGACAGACCTCCATTTTAACATTCTTGTTTTATGTTTTCAAGAATATATATCGTTGTTTCAGGGTCAGTGCTTTAAGGCTTCATAACACTGATGCTAAAAGATCCAGAAAGTTCCTTGACTTTGGTACTCTTAAATTGCACTTTTTTCCACAGGAGGATCAATAAACTCAATAAATTCTGCCTGAGAGGCAGAAATTATCTTACAGATGATGCCACTTCCTTTATATAGGTCACTTCCTGTTCATGGTACTGCTGCTGATAACATCGATTAAGTAAACCTTACAGATAATTCCCCACTTACTACTAATGGTTTCAGGGGAAAGCCTTCATCTTATCATTGCATGGTGGGCTCATTACCTGTATATTGTTATATCAGCACAGCACTATAAGGTGTAATATACTATCAGGATCGTTTCTAGTGATATTATAACCTGTATCACTTTTTCTTTCATATGGAAGTTTTTAAATGGGCGTCACTGTACTGACGTTGGAACTTCATCATTTTGAATTAATCTCATTTAGTTCTCCAGTCATCTTATGGAATAATGTCACCTTTTTATGTGTTACAAAGCAGCTGATTTGTAACGCAGGGCCATTTTCTTGGAACAGTAGCATTTCTTGGTTTTAATCATTTTGGGAAGAAGGAAATCAAGGACGCCCATTCAAAGTAAACTGAATTTCCATGGCTACAATCTGGCCCTCAAGCAGACATTATGTTTAGTGAATTAAAAAACAATTTCATACACTGAAGGGAACCTTTTGTCCTCCTTTGATGGCGCATGGACTCCAGTGGGCGTATGTGGGTGAGGTTACTGAAGTTACACTTACACAACTTGGGTTTTTTTTTCTTTTGGAAAAGTACGAGGAACACAGTCCCATTTCTAGACATGAAAGCAATGACCAGATAACAGATACTGAAGTGAAATTCTGAGCCCAAGCACCAGTCTGCTGCGGTTAGTAGGCCTATAGACAAGACAATCATTTTCAAATCTGTTGCAATTTTGCTATAAACGATTCCACACAAAATCAAAACCTTGTCCTCTGAGTTTTTTTTTTTTCATTCTTTATGCTTGTTGTTTAACCGTCATAGTTAATCATATTAAAAGTATTTGTGTATTAATTACTTGTTTATACGTTAATATTCCTGTATTAAAATGCACAATATTATGAAGCTAGACAACAAAGGATAGGGCAAAACATTATGCATAATTAGAAAGTGAGCGAAAAAGAAGAAATGCTTTCTTTGGAAGCAGTGGGGCAGAGTGCTCACTCTCACACCAGCATACAGTATGTAAGGGCACCAAGCTGCTCTCCTCAGGCTGGATGACAGCATGTTATTTTCATTGCAAAGTTTTAAGTCCCTATGATTCTTATATGTCTAATACTTGTATTGCATCTCACTCTACCTGCATTAACACTAATGAGGATGTTCAGGCAAACGCTTTACATAGACAGGGTTGAAAGATGTGGCTGTGTCTTCCGGATGCCTCTCAATAAAAAGTAACACCATCTATACGCCTCTGCCTCTTTAGTCTCTAACATGTGAAAGACAGATATTACCTTAACCTGCTCAAAAGGGTTCTCCATTCTTATCCTATTGTGAAGAAGCTCAGGCAAGGTATAGATGAGTGTCATCAGTGACAAAGTCCCAGGAGATGCCCTCTGCACCCCTAACCTTAATTGACAATACAAAGAAAAATATAAAGAAAACGAAGTGTCTCTGGATAAAAGAAACTCTTAATTCATACAGTGCATCAGGAGGGGTGCTGGATGGCATCACTACATCAAAGGCGTTCATGTATCCTACGCATATATAGTGCCTAATTATAGAACACAATTAATTAGGAAGATTTTGCAGCAGAAGTACTGCACAGTAGGGAGTTGCAATATCCAATATCAAATTTTTGCTTTCGGAATTAATTTAAGAGCTACATTTATTGACGTGATACCTTTCGAGGTAACATTTATGTTACTAGATGGATTGGAGTATTGCATGTGTTCTACCTGCTGTGTACAGTGTACAAAGGAATTGTATTATTGAGGAATTCTACAGCAGGGCCTCTCGTGGGATATAAACTGCCAGCTTTCAGTTAATGCTCTTAACCAGAACCCGCCCTCATATGTCAGAGATTAAAGAATTTGTACGTCATCAAGACAGAGACACTCCAGACACACTGATAAGATAATCAAACAGAAAACACATGCTATGTGTCAGTCCCGATTTTTTGAAAAGGAGTAGTGTGCCGTTTAACTAACCTGATCATTAGTTTAGTTTAAAAATGTAATCATTTTCTCATCAAACTAATGCAATTAATGTTCAGTGAATCTAGGTTACAAATATTACAGCACATGATTAGTGTGATAATTAGTGGAGATAATTTAGTAGGTAGATAAGAGGAAAACAAATTAATAATTTGTTAAGCAAACTTATAAAAATATGACCAGTAAACGTTTCTCTAATATCTCGATCTGGAGACAGAGGTGCAGTATTTCATGCCCCGCTGCATCTGTCTTGGGAAGTCAATCATTTCCCATCGGTTTTTGTTTGAAAAGCAATCACCCCTGGCAGTAAGGCCAAGGGAGCAAGCTCGGCCTATCAAACGGAAGGAAGCAGCAGAATACTGCGTCTGTGCACGACAGCGTGAAAGCAAATCCATTACCAGCACACGCAGTGAGCATTATCCCAGGCTGCTAATAAGATGAACAGGATGCATGCCATTCTCCTCAAGCATCGAGGTGGAGCGCATAATTATTCCCTTGCATTACATTTTAATGCATATACACTGCATTTGGGTAATAACATAAGAGTGACCATCTGCTCTCACTGTAAGTACTGTATATTACTATATCACTATCACTGCTGCAAAGTTTCAGTGTTATATACAATTGGAATTGCCCTTTGTGTCTAGAGGATGTTAGTGGCCATTTGCAATTAAAGCGTTTTCACATGTAGAGAGTATGACATCAGTTTTGTGCATCTCCGTTCAATGGTAGAAACAGGGGGCCCTTGAGTTATCCGCAGTAACATCTGTGATGACTCCTCCGTTGCTTTATGGCACATTTTGTTCCTGGACGGCCGGTCTCTTGAGCAGGACCACTCCACAGATGTGCCGCTGGGCTCTTTATCCACCGCAAGCGTTGCTGAAGCTTTTCCACAATGTCCACCCTGCGCCGATGCCAAGGTCCTATAATGACACCCTTCTGGCCTGAACCTAAGAACCAAAGCTTTGAGAAAATGAGCTTGGTCATTTGTTTCAGTTATATCTGGAAGCAGGCAAAGGATACTGTTCCCACTTGGGACTGGAAGTTTGGTGAATGGCCAGTCTGGAGAGCCAGGAACCCAGTGTTTGTGGTGTATCTGAACTGGTCTCATGAAATGACGCAGGGCCCAGGACAAAACCTTTTTTGATGGCGCAATGTCTGTATTATCCAGCATTGATTTCTGCTCCAGGTCTTAACTAAAGGGATGCACATTTTACGGGAGATGTTCTCTTGAGTTTTAATAGCTTATTTAAACCTTCTGGAAGTAATAGCCATTTTTATCAAGATGTTGTTTTGGAAATATTTAAAAAGTTGTGTTGTGGTTGCAAAAATACAGTATACTGATATGTTGCACAACCAGATTCATAACATTCAAGTGCCTTTTGATGTTCACATGCCAGGCATTCAGTGGTTTGTTCTAAATGCCCAATTACTGTTTATTTTGTCTTTTAAAGTCAACTTTGCCATTGTAAAACAAGACTGAATTGTTAGAGACATGCGATTCTTATTTAATTTACTAACTTGTGATTGTGACACAGCACTTTAAGATTTCAGCTGTGGCATTGTATGATGTTATGGAAGTGTCAAAGTATAAACAATTCTGTTCAAAGGATTCCGTTTTGTTTGGCACATATTACAGGATTACATAAATAATTTAGCACATATTCTTACCTAGAGCTGTACTCATTATGCAGTATGTATTTTCTCTTCCACTGCCAAACCATCTGGCAGATCACACAAACACAAACAAAGAAAAGGAACCCTTGAGTTTGAATTTCATAGAGTCTTCTGTCTGGTAAAGGAGATACCTGTAATCCAATGGTTCTGAGCAACTGGTGAAAATCGGATCACTAATGGAAATGATAAAATAACCTTTCTTTCCCTGCTCAAGATCAACCAGTTAAAATAAAAAGCAAGTTTACAAGGAGAACCACGTTTATTGACACAATATTGAGTATCGTTTTTGTATTGCAAAGTCACTGCTGTGACTTGGAAAGTAAATATTGCACTGGTAGTACTGAAGCCTTCTGATGTGGTAATGTCTGCATTTTCTCCATGCGAATTGTAAAGCGTCACGAGGGCCCTCCTTAAGTAAGCAGCAGGGTAATGTGTGACACGGGGGAGGGGGTTGCTACAGCCACCACTGCTGAAAATGGTTTATTGATCAGTGCATCGATTCATTCATGGCACAATAGTTGCCCGGGATAATTTTCGAAGGGCCTTCAGCGATCTTCTGGCAACCACATGTTGTGTTTAGCATGATTTGTTAGAAAATTACAAGACTAAAACGTGTCCCGCAAATTTGTGGTTGACCCCAAATGGCACTTTTCAATTCCTCAATATCCATGCAAATACTGTATGTATGCATACTGTACATCCTCTCACTTATCCTCCATAACAGATTATCCAATACAGGATTACAGTAAGTTTGCAGCCTTTCCCAGGAAACATGAGCTGCATGGTAAGGAGGCACCCTGGATGGGTAGGATGCCAGTTCATCCCTCGGCTCACAATCAGACATGCAAAAACATACAATACATGTACAGTATATGAGTGGAATGGGGGCCCAGATTCCTCTTCAGGTGACTGGGAACCATGGGCACTACAACCTCCCCTGTGCCACATTACAAAAGTCTCAGCCTGTGCCATAGTCCCAGATAAATACCATCAAATAAACACTTTTCAATTTTGAATCTCACTCATCACAATATAATATTCAGATTTTTGTCTTCTCTTGACTTGAATAATCTCCTAAAAAATAACCGCATAAGTTCAAAATTTTCATTAGTTTAATAAAGACCCATTTTAGGCTGCATGGGAACTCTTGCTTCTCACATTGAGTGTTTTTTAACTGATTGACACTTGATGACACGTCCATTTATTGAGCAACCGTTTGCGAACTAACATTCGCAACGTTAACTAATCATAAAGCCTATAAAATATGTTCGTATAGTTCTTTGTTGCATCACGACTGCCGCGGAAGGTCAGAAACCCAAACATAGAAGAATCGAGGGACCCTCGCTTTTGGCAGATATACGAAAGCCCAGAGCTTACAGTCAAAGTTCGTCTTCACTCTGTTGAGTATTGTAGCCTGTCAAAGAAGATTATATGGCTTAGAAAATAATTACAGAGTGAAAACAGCGTGAGAGCGATCGGAAGAAGTGAAGCAACTTGCTCAGAGAATTGCTCATTATTGCTTTGGGGGGGGGGGGGGGGGGGGGGGGGGGGGGGGGGCGGGGGGGGGGGGGGGGGGGGGGGGGGGGGGGGGGGGGGGGG
>JAODKN010000114.1:26401720-26415931 GCA_026774425.1 Petrocephalus zakoni
TAGATATTTCATTTGTTTTATGGGTATTTTAATGGCCAATTCAACAAAAACAACTGAAACCTTTTAAATATACCAAGTGTTCTAATAATTCTGGCCCCCACTGTATATTCAGTACTTAGTGATGCAGTTGCATTGTTAAGGAATTGTACTTGGAAGTTATTAAAAGTGCTTTGATTAAATTACTGAGAATTAAGTTACAATTACTTGAGAAATGTAACCAGCTCTTCTCAATGGTATGAAAATTGTAATAATTTATGTCATGATGATTGCAATGTCTCAAGAAATGCAAATGTTACTGCTGAATATGAACAATCTCTGATAAATGTGTTAATGCTCTCACAACGCTAGAAAATTGTTGAATAATTGAAAATAACTGCATGCTTGGGATGGCATGATGGTGCAGTGGTTAGTATTGTTGCCCCTTACCTTTAAGACCAGGGTTTGAGTCTCTGCCCAGGATCTGTGTTGTCATGGGTTATCCTCTGGATCCCCACCCCCTAAAATCCAAAAACATGCTGAGGCTAATTGGAGTTGCTACACTGCCCATAGGGGGGTGTGTGTGCCCCCTGTGATGAGCTGGCCCCCCATCCTGGGTTGTTCCCTGCCTTGTGCCCTTAGCTTCCAGGGTAGGTTAAGTATGTTGTCACAGACTCTCTCCTTTGATCACATAGATGTAGGAAGTGTGTTTTGCAACATGATGGTTTTTTTTTTATTCCGGTAAAATGAGCCTAAAAAAACTGGCATGTACTTTGAGGGACTACCCTCAGACATTACTTACATAGCTAATTGAAAGTCTTGAGACAGCACCAGATGAAAGTTCCACAGCTGGGTGGCCCCCTCTTTCCTCCTTTTTTCGGTCCGAGCAGCCTGGAAAGTGTTAAAAGGTCTCTTGCGTGTGATTTCCTGCTAGCTAATCGCACCTCTTATTCCTTACTGTAATAATGACCTGCGGAGCTGCAGCCCAATGTGGCAGCGATTAGAGGGAAAGCTGTCGCAAAGAGAGCTCCAGAAGCTGCCTGAGGTCTTCCTGTTTTTTTTTTCAAAATGACATGCTGTTACTGCCCTAGCCCTTGTCAGGGTCTCCCCCTCACTGACTTTCTTTATGGCATCTACATGACCCATCCCAGCAGGCCAGTGTCCACGGGTGTCCCCAGACTGTCTGACTTTTGGCCTCTGTCTCCCAGAGAGATGCCGCATGTTGTCATTTGTCCTGAATACATCCCTACTCACTATTTTCACAGACACAAACCCTCTTTTCCTTGCTATTATTATTATTATTATTATTATTATTATTATTATTATAGTTTTGTCACATTTTTTCTTGCTTAATAACTTAGTTTCCTGCTGTCCAGGGTTGTGATTTATGATATGGAATGGATTCCCCCCTCATCTGGCATCTCCCTCATAACCATGTGCTCATATTGGATTAGGTATGCAAAGGGCACCATTAAGCCATTTGTTTGTTTCTGATTTAGTAGAAAACATTTATACTGCAAAGAATACTTTTGTGTGTGAAATCAATTTTTTTTGCTTGAAGTGGACAAAGAAAAGGATTTTTCCAAACCATTAATTCATATTAATTCCCACACTCTGTTAAAATTATTAACAGAGGGCCCACTATTTTCCATATTTACTGAAGACTACAATTCACATATATCATGCACATATTTAAAGTCTGCTTTTACTTACACAAGCAGCCCCTGATTTTGTGCTATATTCCCAGACCTCACTACTTAAACAGTACAGGCTGTATATCCATATATTACAATAGATGTTCCTATTTTGTTTCTCCAATCCACAACCCCCCCCAAATCTTTTGCTTTGAGGTGAAACTGGGAACAAAAGCCGACTCACCAGCAGTTATACTGATCAGTGACCAAGAACATTATTCAGTAATTGTCAGGCTGCCATCTTTAAACTTGCATGAAACATAAATCTTTGCAGGGTTGGAAACAGAGCTGGATTGAGGCTTTCCAGCAACGGTGGAACGGTTTTCATCATATGACCCCTTGGAGGACCTGCATCATTCAGTTCTAGGAACAGGGAAACCACAGGAGTACCTGCAGCATTCAGTCCTAGGAACAGGAAAACCACAGGAGTATCTGCTGCATTCAGTACTAGGAACAGGGAAACCACATGAGTACCTGCAGCATTCAGTCCTAGGAACAGGGAAACCACAGGAGTACCTGCAGCATTCAGTCCTAGGAACAGGGAAACCACAGGAGTACCTGCAGCATTCAGTCCTAGGAACAAGGAAACCACAGGAGTACCTGCAGCATTCAGTCCTAGGAACAGGGAAACCATAAGAGTACCTGCAGCATTCAGTCCTAGGAACAGGGAAACCATAGGAGTACCTGCAGAATTCAGTCATAGGAACAGGAAAACCACAGGAGTACCTGTAGCATTCAGTCCAGGAATGCCACTGAAGTACCTGCAGTATTCAATTGTAGAAACAGAGAAGCCAATGCCTTAGTTACATTGTAAGGGACAATCTTCATTTTGGATCAGCAATAGTAGAAAATAACAATAATAATAATAATAACCATGGACAACTTCTCTGTAACTGCGACCTGAATTTATGCAATGCTTTTCATATTTTAATGCAATTTCTCATGCATTTTACTTGACAGCGCAGCTTATGAGAGATTTGCATGCAAATTGTTTTTTAAACTCCCTCTAAAATGATGACTGAATTCAAGCCAAAGTGAGCCGATGTTGCCAGCTGTGATTAGCAGGATGTTTATTGTACAGTTTAGAAAGCATTTCAACACGGGTTGGTGGGAAGCAAGAGGCTAGACGGATAAGACTCCAGAATCCATTCACAGGAAATGACTGTCGCATCTTCCACATTTCGTTTATGATGAAAACATTCTGCTTTTCTGCTTTTGTTCTTCAGACTTTCTCATGGAACATGAGACTCAATGTATATTAAACTGATTGTGTCCTTTCTGTTAATAAGCTTTAGCCAGATTATAAGTTTATACACTTTCATGACTGATATTTCTTGTTTGTTGATCAGAATTTACTCTTCTCATTATCTTAAAGATTATAAAGTAAATGAGCATGAACATTTTGCCATATGGACCACAAAATTTCAAAAAGAAAATTTGAAAAGAATGAATCTTTTCAACCACCAAATTAAGCTAAAAGTAAACAAACTGAACAAAGAGCATTCATAGACATTTGGACTCCCTTCCTTGTCCAGGCAACTCAAATACGGCAATAAATACATAGTAGAAGCTAGTGAGCCCCAGCCAAACCCCATGCTGACTCTGCCAGGGGCTCAGCCAGCTACTGTGTCAGTTTAAGCCCCTGATGTCTGTCAGGGTGCACTGGGCTCAGTGCTCTACTGACTTACACTAATACCGCAGGAAATGTGGACAGCTTTGACACTCATGGACACTTTTGAATATCAGGATTGGGGAAAATTACTGCGCAGATGTGATTACAAAACCACAAGAAAAAAAAATGTGAGTCTCTGTGGCCCTGAACATTTAAATTAATATTTGCCTGCAAACCTGGTCCTACAATATACTCCATCCATCCATACACCCATCATCCTTCCATCCATTTTGCATGACTGCTTGTCCAGTGAATCTGGAAACCATCCCAGGAAGCAGAGAACACAAGGCAGGGTGAACTGGATTGAATGCCAGTCCATCACTTATGTACTGGCCTAACTGCATATTTTTAGACTGTGGTACAAAGTCACCCAGAAAAAATCCACAGAAACGCAGGGAGAACTCAGGACACTCACACAGAGTGAGGTAGCATTTAAGAGGTAGCATTTAAGTAATTTTTCATCGAATAAGATATAGTAGATTTTCATAAATTAAGAAATAAATTACAAAATGATGTGTTAATCCACCTAAATCATACAAATACATTATATGACGTCTATGTTTGCTCAACCACTAAAGAACAACTTGCTGATTGGCTCCAGCAGTAACTTGGAGCAAAGTGGAGCAAAATAGGAACAGACTGAACTTTTTTTGTATTAAAATTAAATTAAATGCATTAATGATTGCCTCTTTTTTTGCTTATATCCCCTCATTTCTGTCTTGAAAAATACGATATCTGCATTTCAGCAATGTGCTTGGGCTTTCCTGTAGTGTTTTTTTATAGTGATGCACCAATGCAAAAATTTTTACCAATATTAATGTTTTGTCTAATATCACCAATTCCAAGTGGGGGAAGGGGCGTAGGGGCTGCCAGTGCTGAAACAGGTCAATGCTGATTAGTGGAATAAAACACATAATTTTCTTTATTTGTGTAAAATGAAGGATCAATCTGCTGGCCAGATTTTATAATGAATTATACATATCTATATATATCTATATATACACATATATACATATATATATGAATTTATAATACAGTTCAGACCTCTATCCGATCAAGCATCTGTGGGAGGTGCTGAACAAGTCCGAATCATGGAGGCCCCATCTCACAATTCACAGGGCTTAATAAAGCACATCACCCGAACCACCCACCCTGATACTACAGTGGCACATTTGCAGAACTAACACAAACAAATAATTCCATTTAAAAGCACTCCCCTGCCTCTGATGCACAAGGTCCCAAAAGTGGTTCGAAAAGGTTAGGGAACTTTACAGCCAGATAGTAACAGTGCATCCAAGGTCACTGGAAACACTGAGAGGCATCCAGCCCTAACTCCATTACCCATTACCTTTCCTCACAATTGACAATTGAACAGCAGGTAACGAGTTCCTCTTCCTCTCTGAGATCCATCACACAAAAACCTAAAGGTCACAGTTACTGTTGTGTGGTGGGAAAGCAATATACAAAAGTATCCAGAAACTTCAGAAGTTCCCAGTCAAAACAGCCCAATAACTCTGAACCAGCAACCAAGAGGGAAGGCACCTTATAGTGCAGCCAATGGGCTGACAGAAGCAATGACAAACAGTCATTAGAACCAACAGACCAACGCACATTGAGAAGAATACCAAAAACTCTCAGAAATATCTATAGAAACATGAGCTGCTGTTAAGTCAAAGTCTAGGAACAGGGAAACCACAGGAGTTAAAATCGCAGCGATGATCCACATCGGGGCTCAAACAGACATGGGACAAGCAACTGAAGGAACTACCAGAGGTCTAATAAATAATAATCTATAAACACAAATGGCAAAGTGGAAGCAAACACACGCGAGCGTGAAGCGACTGTCCAGCTGACAAGTGGAACAGAGGCGGGCACTTAGATACATACAGTATACAGTGAGGAAGAACAAGAGATGAGTGTGGCACTAATGACATAGGACCACAGGGGAGGGCCATGAACAGGCAGAAGATCAAAGACCAGTAGAGGCTAAAATAACTAAGGTAAGAGACCATAATACAAATATGGAATATTTGGAGCAACGACAAAGAACTGCAAGGGAAATACAAAAAACAAAACATAAATGTTACATTATAATCACTAGATTTTAAAGTCTATAAAATCTGATTGTATTCAATCAAAAGTTGGCAGCTAATATACATTTAACCCTATGAGAAACAAAATCTTTTGTGATAGAGTCCCAAACACTAAACCCATTGCAAGAAAGAACTAAAGTGCTTTAAAATCAGCATGCAAAATATTGGGTGCTCATTATATAAGTTGCAGATTCCATATGCTGCAACAATTTACTGTCAAAATAGACAAGGAAAAAGTCTTGAAGTACTCAGGGCCTTTGTGTCTTTTTGAAAAAGATCAGATTTTTACATTTTAGTAGATACAGATGCCTGGATCTCTGTATAGTCTAAATGACTGTATATGGCACGCCCAAAAAAGAAATCAGAGAACTCTTAGGGCCTGTGTTATATAGAGCATGGCGTTCCCCATACCCAAGCATGTGTAACAAACAACTGCAAACCTCACAAAGCAAACAACTGCAAACCTCACAAAGCAAACAACTGCAAACCTCACAAAGCACATGCGTAACTGTGCATCAATTTCCCATCAAATGTTAAGCCAAGCAGATTAAGTTTTCTCTGGACTTCTGCTGATGGCCCTTTGAGTGACAGTGAGACTCTCACCCTGAGGCTGACTGGACGGCGGTTTCTGAATGAAATGTGTACCATACAATATCAATGCATCCACTCAACTCGCACCTGCGACGGTCTCCATAGAAAGATTATCCACCCAAGCTGGAGCAGACACAGGGATAGTGAGGAGTTTGTTAAATAAAGAAAGCATCAACAAGATAAAAAGGTAAAGTGCAACAACTCATGCACAGGGACAATGCCATATCATGCATCATAAAATATCTAACAATAATGACTACCTTAAATCCAGTATATCCACTAAATTGACACTACCTAGAAGTATCCTACAGAGAACTGGAGCTGTGTGTGTCTGGTGAATCTGGTTCAAAATGCAGGCAATAGTCTAAGCAGCTGTATTATTTGTAAATAGTAACATTGTGGGTGGGGGGGGCAGCTTCGAACTCATCATCTTAGGTTGTGCTCCATTTCCCTCGGAGCTGGGAATGACGTCACACTTGAGTTGCTGCATTTCACTATAACCAAGTCGGAAAGCAGGGATTTCAAAAACAGGATCTCTTGTTTAGCTGCAGTAATTCTCGGATTTATCTGGCTGATGCCAGTTTAAATGTTCTTTATCTTTTTTTTTTTAATTAAAGCAATAGACCATCATCTGGATACAGTACGGAAGGGAGTTGTACAGCCGCTGTATCCTCTCCTGCAGCAAGTTGGCCCACAGCTGTTGTAACGGGCCCTCAAAATCTTGCAGACCAGGGGGACCTGGCTGGCCACGGGAGGACCTCAACGAGATGCAGGCAGTCCATAGACACACATGCCTTGTGTGGAGTACCAGGGTGCTGTCTCAAGAGGGGTAAGACATGTGGACACCGGATGTCACTGACGTAGCGCTGTGCTGTCAGGGTCCCCCGTATCACTACCAAAGATGACCTGAAGTCATACCCTATGGCTCCCAATAAGATGATACCAGGAGTAACACTGGTGTGTCTCTCCACAACATTGGCAGGATTGTCCCTCTCCCCTTGGCACTTTCATACATGCACACAATAGTCATCTTTGGTAATGCAGAACCAAGATTCATCGCTGAACATGATATGATGGCACTCGCCATCAGTCCATGCCTCCCGGTTACGGCTCCACTCCATGTTAACGGTTCCAACATCAGACTACTGTAACATCTGCATGGCCCACATGCCGTTAAGTACTGCCTTCAGTGAGCAGCACAAACTGACTCTAACAAGGACAGAAAAAGGAGTGGGAGGCCTCGATGCACAACTGTGCAAGAAGACAAACATCTGAGAGTCTGTAGCTTAAGACAGGATGCCTCACAGGTCCTCAACTGGAAGCTCTAAATAGTACCCATTAAATAGCAGTGTCAGCAGCAACAGTGAAGAGGCGACTTCAGGATGCTGGACTTCATGGCAGAATTGCCAAGAAAAAGCCATATCTCAGAATGGCCAATAAAAAGAAAAGACACATAGACATTGGACACTGGAAGGAGAAGGATGTTGTGGACAGATGATTCCAAGTTCATGTCTTTGGTCTTTGGATCAAATAAGAGTATTTTTGAGATGCAGAACAAATGAAAATATGCCAGAACGTTGCTTAATACTGTTGAGTCAAGCCTGGTGGAGGCAGTGTGATGGTCTGAGGGTACTTTGTGTCATGCCCTGCCAGACTGCTCCTCCTGTGTGCCACGCCCCCTCCTTGCCCTCGTGGGAATCCTCCCGTTCCCAGCTGTTTCTCGTCTGCAGTTAGTGTTTCGGTGTATTTAGTCCGCCCCTGTCCTGTCTCCCCTGTCGGTTTTTGTCGATGCTCTGTACGCTCGCTATTACGCTTGCTCCCGTTTGTGCTTGTCTTTACCCTGTTTTCCCTAATAAACGCCCTTCGGAAGGGCTCAAACCCGCAGCCTGCTACCATGGGTTGTAAATCCTCCCGCCGGCGTGACAGAAAAACCGACCGAACCCTACGACCCAGCGGCTGCAAGCCGGCACCTCCCGGCCACCCTTAGCGGAAGATGACGCCGCGGTACCTCCGATTCCCGTGCTGCCGGCTCCTGTGTTGCCGCCTGTTCCGGGCAAGATCGCCGCCGCGCCCCCGGCGGTCCCTCCGGCTCCTGCTCGGCGGTCGCCTGCGGGTCCCCCGCCTCTGCCTTCTCCGTCGCCGGTGCTCCGGCCTCCGTCGCCTCGTCGGTCGCCTGCGGCGCCCCCCCTCCAACCTCCTCGGTCGGCGATGCCTTCGCCTGCGGCGGCTTTTCCTCCCTCCTCGCCTTCCGGGGCGCCCCTTCATCTCCCTCCTCGTCCCCTTCGCCCGTCCCTCCTTCTCCCTCGTCGGCCCCTTTGGGGTCCGCTCCTGCCTCCCGGTCGCCTGCTGCCCCTGCGGCTGCCGCCCCTCGCCGGGGTGGGTTCCCTCAGGCTCCCCATTCTCCCCCGGCCCCGGGTTGTGTTCCTCCTGGTTTTGTTCCCCCGGTGTCTGCGTTTCGTCCACCTGTCTTTCCCCGGTTTCCTCCTGGTCCCTCTGTTGCTCCTTTGTCCCCTGTTCTGTTGCCTCTGTGTCTCCTGGCTTTGCCTGTCGTGTGCCAGTTGTCTGTCCTGCGTCTCGGTTTTGTTCCCTGGGTCTCGTTGACGTGTTTGGCTTCTGTTTTCCAGGTCCCGTGTTTAGTATCCTATTTTTTATTTATTATTATTAAACTTATTTGTTTTTTTTTACTTACACTTTTTTATATGTTGACACAGCAGGGACTACACCCAATTTCGTTGTTTTCATTACAATAAAGAGATATTGTAATATTCTGTTTAAAAGTTTGTTATGCAAACATATATGTAAAACATACACACATTTTATATTAGGTTTTAAATGTTCAAGTTTTATTGTCATGTGCACAGTATGGTGATCAAATCCTTGTATGCTACCCTCCTACGGTCGGAACAGATGCAGAACATTAAGAACAACGCTATCCATATGTAATGCACAAAAAATTAATTGAAAAACATTTAGAATATGCATGTAGAAAATACAGATGTAGAATATAGCAATAAAACTTCACATGAAAGACCTTAAAACACAACTAAATAAGGATGACCTTGGCATTGTGTTGACAAGACATTCAGCACTGCCATTAATTAACCAGCATATACTCTGGGGAAAAATGTGTATTTATAGCTACATCATAGCTATGTTCCAGAAGAGAAATGGGGGAATTTGCCCATAATGTTATTTTTGGTTGGATAGGTTAGGGTTGTTAGATAAATTAAATTTAATACTTCAGAGATGCTTGGAAGAGAGACAAACAGTCTAGCTGATACACGACGTAGCCTCACCTTGGCGTAGCAGACCACTGATTTAGTCTTTACTTTATTGGATTGATTTAATGTGTCTGGGTTATGTTATATTAACACACATTACAGCCTCAGATATATTACTGACAAGAAATTTTCTGAAGTCTAAAAAAATTAAAATCACAGGTATTCCAGCTAATTAATCATATCCATCTATATAACAATATTGCTGGTTTCTCTGCTAAGTTTAGTCATAAAAAGTTCAGTTTTTGTGGTCTACTGCTCGCTGGCTCTGTGCTTTGGCGTTTAAGTGCCTGCAGTGAGAGAGATGTGCATTATGGAGGAATAAACATATGAGTTTTAAATATATTATATAAATCATATAAATAAATTATATATATATACACACACATAATTAGCTCTACTTCTACATTTCTTCATTTATTAATTTCTGTATTTCTGTCTCCGTATGTTAATAAGGTAGGCAGTTTTAATCTCACTCAGTGCAGGATTGGCTGAAGACGTGGGATCATTTTGGATCTACTAGTAATGTCTTGCCTTGGTAACTTGTGTAGCATTTTGGTGCCCTGGAGCACTGCCAGGATCACTATTAGCTAGCTAAAATCCACTTAGCTAACGGGTTCCAAAATTTTCTGTTTCCTGAAAGATTAAGTTTCTTTGGTACAATATGCCACTGGATTGAGGAGGTCACTACGGAGAGGAAGTCTGCAGCATTAGCCTGTGCACGTGTAAAAGGACGGCATACTTTCGATGTTATTGCTGCAAAAATCTGTGAAATGCATGCAGAACAACACAAAGTAAGGGCCACAGTTACAGACAATGGGAGTAACTTTGTTAGGGCTTTTTGTAAAACTGTGGAGGCAGAAGCAGATGAGTTGGATGATGGCATAAGGTTCTTGGATAGGGATGCAGATCTGGAGATGGAGGTAGATGAGGAACTTCATTTTTTCCTTTGCCCTCATCAAAGATGTGTTGCACATATGCTCAACCCGATTGCCAAAAATGAGGTGGATAAAGCTGCATCAACAGGGCGATCCCAGAAAGTACATCGATGTGCAATGTGGAAGTGCGCTTCCATATGGCGCAAAGCACACCGGTCATTAGCAGCTGCAGTAGCAGTGCAAGATATTGCTAACATGAGGATTTTTGTTCTAGGTGCCACAAGATGGAGCTCTGAATAAGACGATCAGCTGGGCAGCATCTGTGGAAGTCGTGGAGTGACCGGGCTACACCCTCATGAGATGACTTTCCTCAGGGATTATGGAGCTGTGTTACAGCTGTCGGCTCAATGCATTGATCTTCTACAGGGTAAGACAAAGGGCTTGGGTTTCTCATTCCAACTTACATCTTAAGCCACATGTGACTTACACAGCAGACATCATTACTGCACTCATTGAGGCACTTGAGGGACAGTCGTTTCAGTGCCATGCTGAACAGCCATGATGCAAATATCGCAACGCCCACCATGCCAGAATTTTGTTTGTGCTGGCTCCTTCCAGAGAAGAAAGAGGATATGTTCAAACCACTGATTCAGGAGGCAGCACTTTTGGAATCCAGGGCACCTCCTGCAGCTGAAATGAATATTAGCTTTGAGACTGATGGATCAAATGAGAAGTTTTTTGTGTCTGGGAAGACAAACAGGGCTGATAAAGGCACAGCAGAGGAAGACGTTTGGTGGTTCTGAAGAGCATGGATTCCCTACATTCATTTCCCTTGGTTAAATAGCTGTTCATGAAGTCTGATACCTCATCACGTAGCAGAATGTCCAATGAACACATTGAAGACAGAAAGCTTTGCCCAAAGTTAGGCTTTGATTGAATGTAGGCTCTCCAAAGTTTGGGTTTTCCCAAATTGTTAAGGCAGCAAATGTTCTTTTTTTTGTTAGAAAAACTCAACTGTACTTTAATTTAGAATATTCTGGCTGAATTTGATGTATGGTTTTCATTTTATTTCTTTTTGAAAATTACAGTAGGTGGACACTTAACTCATGTATTTTCTGTTTACATTGTAAAAGGAGCAAATTTTACATTTGCTTTGTAAATTATACTGTTCTGCAGCCCAATATTTTAATTTGGAATTGGCAGGCATACTACCTGAATTTGTTTTATGGTTTTCACTTTCATTGATTCATGTGTTCTTTTTGATTTTTAAAAATTCAACTATCTGAATACTTTTTTAAAGTAACCCGCCCAACCATACTTACTGTATTGTGGCTGCAGCTGTAACAATAGAACATTCCATTTCAATATGAATTAAACATAAACATTAAATTCTGCCTGTCAGTCCAAGTTAAATTCCAGTTTAACATCTTGCAGGGTGTGGCCAATTCAATTCAAATTCCAATTCACAAATGTAATGGGGCATGATTCATAAATTCTGAATGTTGCGCAACCCTAGTGTATAATGAGTTAACAAATCAAACTTGCTATGTGTTCAGACTACATCCTTCAAAGTGGGAAGGTGAGTCACCTCTTACTACTAGCAACAACAATGTCATCTATTACATCTTACATAGCTTGCACAGTATACACACAATATGCACATAATCACACAGTATACATGTTATACACAAGGCAAATACATAATCACACAGTATACACACAGTATGTACATAACCACACAATATACAGGCACACAGTATGCACATAATCACACAGTATACACACGTATGTACATAATCATGCAGTAAAAACACTAAACACAGCATGCACATAATCACACAGAATACAGAGTATATGTAAGGTATGCACAAAATCACACAATAAATATAGCACATAATCACACAGTATACACAGCATACACACAGTATGCACATAATCACAAAGTATACCTAAGGTATGCACATAATCACACAATAAATGCACAAAGTAGCACATAATCACACAGTATGCACATAATGACAGTATATACAGCATACACACAGTATGCACATAATCACACAGTATACACAGCATACACACAGTATGCACATGATCACACAGTATACAGTACATACACATTAGGGAGGCCCTATCCAGTATTAATATAGAGTAGCATACTCAGTGAGTGTATATTATCATGAATATTTTTCAAGATAACAAAAATTGTAGAAGTTGTAGCACTGTACTTATTGTATGTATATTATGCAGTATTTTCTCCTTGTCTGGGCGTGATCAATGAACATGACCTTACAATGCTTCACATTCAGATGAAACTGGCCTCATAATGTTATTTGTTCCGCAAGCATCCCATCCAGGATGTACCCCAGTCTATGCTGCCTGGGATAGGTTCCGTGCCCAGAATAAGTGTCCCTGTGTCCCTGCCCAGAATAAGCAGATAGAAGATGGATGGATGCATTTGTTCCACAAGCTTAAATATTCTTGTAGTCATGGGAAATGGCACTTCTTTGAGTTTTTGCTCTGCAAATGCTTTAACCTCCTGACAAGGCAGATTTTCTTATTAGGAGCACAAAGCAATGTATTAGCATAAGGATTTAACAGTGTATTAAGAAAATATCCGCATGTCTCCCTCTGTGACCTCTCCTAAGTGCTCGCAATCAGATGATACTTAAATGACTGTGACCCTCAGCGGGGTAAGCAGTTACTAAACCGGACGGACAGAGAACTTAAATTAGTTTTCAGTTGGCTGATGACTTAGATTTCCTTGTCTGGTGCTTTTTGCACAAATTGATCCCCAGAGAGGGAATGACCAAGAACATTAAAGTGGTTCAGTGACCCACATCTCATCTGAGGGAGAAGCACTTTGAAGTTTGTGGCCCGGAGTTTTATATCTGCCATACCATCCTGAGCCTGCCAGAGCTGACTCAAGGTTCCGGCTGTACACGGAACTGAATGCTGCTTGACCGGATTAGCTGTGCTATTCAGAGGTGCCCTTTACCTTCCATACATTTTAAATTCATTACAAATTTTTGGCCTCTGAATAAGTGCCTTCAAGACGCCCCCAAGCAGGAGGTCCTTGAGGACAATATTTTATTGGAAGGAGGAGAGTTTTTCTAAGCACAAAAATAGCACAAGTTACAAGTATATTGAAAAGTTATGACTTCATGTTTTAAGTGTTTAGAAAACATTTAATGAACATTTAACCAAACAAAATTTTTTATATTTGTTATACATTTATAAATACATGTTACAATGTAAAATGCATGCAAATGATTATATAAGAACTACCATAAATAACACCACAGTATATAGAAATACATTAGTATATAGAAATATATTACCATTAGCCTAGACTTAAATGACATCTGTCTCGTCGACGCGACTGGTTAATTAAAAAATAATTGTTTCGATTAAAATAAGTAAAAAATAGGTTCACAGGAAGTAGTGTGTCCTCAAACATACAGGTACATCACAGTGCGTGCACATGCACTCGACTGGGAGAGAGTGATAGACTGTCCTGATGCCTTTCAAATGAGGGACGTGGAATGCATTGCATATTTGCAGGTGGATAGTGAAAAGCTAATCTTTCTGTGCTGAACCTATTTTGAACCACTGCTTCACATTATCTGTCTCATATTTTTGCTCCATGGATACTTTACTACAGGAGTCCACAACGAGACTATCGGGCCAGGACACTTGCTTGATTGGTAGGCCTAACCATGCATGTAATGGTGTAGATGCTTGGCTTTCTAGTGGCAGTGACTAGCAATTGGTTTGGAATAATACATCGCTGCCGATGCTGTGGGGAATAAGCTTGTTTGGACTATACGGTTGATTCCATTATTATTTTATCAGTAAATCACTCTAAATTCCATGCTACAAATAATGCTTTTTACAGCATACCTCCAAATCTGAGACCATGGTCCTCAGCCGTAAAAGGGTGGAGTGCTCTCTCTGGGTCGGGGAGGTGGTCCTTCCCCAAGTGGAGGAGTTTAAGTATCTCGGGGTCTTGTTCACGAGTGAGGGAAGGAT
>JAODKN010000114.1:26416031-26432639 GCA_026774425.1 Petrocephalus zakoni
GGCTGGGCTCTCCCTTAGAGATAGGGTGAGAAGCTCGGTCATTCGGGGGGAGCTCAGAGTAGAGCCGCTGCTCCTCCACATCGAGAGGAGCCAGATGAGGTGGCTCAGGCATCTGGTCAGGATGCCTCCTGGATGCCTCCCTGATGAGGTGTTCCGGACATGTCCCACTAGGAGGAGGCCCCGGGGACGACCCAGGACACGCTGGAGAGACTACGTCTCTCGGCTGGCCTGGGAACGCCTCGGGATTCCCCCGGAAGAGCTGGACAAAGTGGCCGGGGAGAGGGAAGTCTGGGTTTCCCTGCTTAGACTGCTGCCCCCGCGACCGACCCGCACAAGCGGTGGATGGATGGATGGTTTGTTTTGAATGAAGAAGGATAGAAAATTCTGAAGCCCAAAAAGTATATGGATTACGTCTTACATACATAACTTCATTGAAATTACATAACTTCATTGTATGAAATGTCGATTTTATCTCTGGGGTCATGAGTTTTATTATATAATTTTACATTATATATTTATTATTTACTATACTAAAATGTTTTATCTAGTTTTGTGTTATTGGATCTTAAAGCTGCAACGATAGTACTATTTGGGGAAAATGCAGGTTGAGAAATCATTAAGCTTAAATCAGAACTACAAATGACGTCATTTTAATATGCCTAATAAGTTAAAGTTACAGTATGTCTACAGTATTACAGACCTGTGGGACCTGCACCTTCCAAAATTTTATCCAGCAGAAGCTCAGGTAGGGGATAAAAGTGTAAATATGCCCATAGTAATACTAGAACATACCTCAGTAAACTGTAGGATTGCAGGAGACATGAAGGTTGACAGCAGAGAGGAAGGTGGTAGCCTAGAGGTATAAGGCTCTGGTTATAGACCAAAAGGTCGCTGGTTCAAATCCTGTCTACTACCAGTGGGTCCCTGAGCAAGACCCATAACCCCATGTTGCTTCAGGGAGTGATAGACTGTAAGTCACCCTGGCTAAGGGTGCCAGCTAAATGCCATTGAGGAATCATTGAACTTAAAATCAAAACAAATGGTGTAATATTAATATGCCTAATAAGTTATGTCTACAGTATTACTGTACCAGAAATTTAAATGTAAGCAGAGACGGGTGGCGACTGGTCCATGATCTGCGCACAGTCAATGAGGTAGTGGAAGATCAGACTAAAGAAGTTCCCAATCCTCACACCCTGTTAACTAGTGTGCCCCCAGTGCACTGTGGTTTACAGTTGTAGACTTGTGTTAGGCAGGAGGACCGTGCTGGCCCTTATGGGGCCTCGAAGATGGGGAGGCACTAAAGACGCTGATGGTCTGTCTTGCAACCACAAGGGACTTTTGATTGAGCCTCTGGGACTTTTGATTGTGGCTTGTTCTCATGGTGTGAATGGTTGTGCATGGGGGAAGGTGCTATGGAAGATGGTTTAGGAGTTGAAGTTGTACATGAGAAGTCTAACCCAAATATACAAAGCTATTTTCAAACAGGACAAGGAGAAAACACAGACAACAAGAGGAGACAGTTCAGGAGGATCCAGTCATCTCCCCGGGAGACTCAGGTAGACCTCTGAGTGTGAAATTGCAGGGGTTACAGGATGAGATGACATGAAATGCAGGCCACCACGAAGCGATGTTTGACTGGTGGTATAGTATCTGGGGAGGTGGGTGGCAACCCCTCATGAAAGTGCTTTGCTTGGGAGCTGTGGTTATTCTTGCCCTTTTGCTGTGTAGTTCCATTAGCGAGCACCCGACTTGCGACAATGGCCGGTGGAGGGACCATTCGGAGCGACGGGTTCCTGGACCAACACGGAAACAGACATAGACGTCGTTAACAAGAGCCTTCCCACATCCAGCTGTACCAGCCATGAGGGCACCGGACAGCCGTCTACGCCGTTGGGGTGAACTTGTCCACTTTGATGACTGGATTTGTGAAGAAGTACATGTCTTAGATATTAGAGAACAGCATTATCAATTAACCCCTCAGATATCCTTCTGTGAGTGATGTTCATGCTTACGTTATAGTCTCGACTTAGAAATTGTAGATTTGCAGTTTTTGGAGAGTATATCATATGGAAATCCTTTCCACTGTTCACTGAAGAAGCCACTGTACTGCGGTTTTTTGTATCTGAGCGTGGTAGTTTGTGAGCCATGCCAGTCCTTGCCCTCCTTCCTAGGCTGGATGGACAGAATTGGGTGTGGGACTCTTGTGATTCCCAAAGGAGGGAAATGTATGGAATCTTATTTAGCACTGTATAACACATGGAGAATGTATTCATTAGAAGCTTATGTTACCCATAGAGAGTGTGACGTTGAAATCTTCAGAGGGAGTAGATCAATTAATTGCTGCTGCATGATGTAACCAAAATGAGTGCCTTATGTTTTTGTTATGTTGTCTTTGCCAGGTTTGGTTGTATGGATATGCTCACTACACAGCTCACATCTTATCGATATGTTGAAGGCTAAAGAGCATAATTGGCTTGGGAGCACCCTGAAACTGCTACTGTTAAAGAAAGCACCTAGCAGGTTCTTACAGAAGGCCTGGGCGACTTGCCTGGGTCTCCATAGCAACCTCCTTGGCCAATTTCTGGGCCCTTAGCCATGAGTATACAAAAATATTGTGGAGGTCATTTTGCTATGATTGTGCTTTCTGGAAGCTTGTCTATGATTGGCATCCCTATCATACAGAGGCGGGAAAGTACTTGGATCCAAGTGCGGCCAGAGAATGGTAAAGACACAAGGGGCGAGGACTACCTGGGCCCTGGACGGGAAAGCACAATGATGGAAACTGGTCCAGAAAAGATGAAGCTTGGTACGCCCCCTGTGATGAGTATCTTGATGTGAAAAGTGTAGACAAACTGACCGCTGGACACACATCTGCAGAGTGCTCTGCCTTGGCTGTAACTCCGCTGTTACAAATGACCCCTGACTCCTGTTTGGAGCTAAGAGAAAAACAACAATAAACTTCCCTCAAAATATTTTTGTTTGAACATCCTTTTAAATCTGGAGAAGATTGCAAGACAGTGCTGGAACGTGTGCTGGAACGTGTAGGGTGTATCTTTTAGCGGGAGTCGTGTCTGGTACTTTATGATACTTGTGATACTTACAGTATTTAATGAATACATTTATCAAATTACCTAGTGGCCATCACTTGTAGTGTGACGTTACTATCAAGTGGGCGTGTCTTGTGGAAGCCTTACTTGATCTAGGCATTTATTGTAGCATGACTTTGAAGATTTTTATACATAAGCAGACAATGTAACTGTAACTTTACTGTGTACAACAACAAGGTTAGAAAAGGAGCTACTGGATTAAAGAATAACCTGTTCACTGGGAGATGTTTAGGCCAAGCAGCGATAGTCTGCGAACTCAGTAATAAGCTTATTGAATGGTACAGATTCCCTGCTACCAGATACATTTAATGCTTTTTTTTGCTTGCTTTGATGCAAATGGTGCCAGTGACATTGTGGCTGTGTGTGCCAATGAAGCCCAGAGCATGTCTCTGGACGATAAGACTTGGTCATAGTCACCAAACATCAGATACTCATGTCCCTACGGGGAGTGGCTGTCAGAAAAGCTACTCTCCAGAGTGCCATTTCCGGGTGCCTTCTGCTGTCTTACGGCAATCAGGTTGCCAGAGTGCCATTTCCGGGTGTCTTCTGCTGTCTTATGGTGATCAGTTTGACAGAGTGCCATTTCCGGGTGCCTTCTGCTGTCTTACGGTGATCAGTTTGCCAGAGTGCCATTTCCGGGTGCCTTCTGCTGTCTTACGGTGATCAGGTTGCCAGAGTGCTTGCACAATTTTTGCCCCTGCCCAGCCTCATGGTTCCCCCTATTTTAAAAAATCCACCATTGTCTCAATTCCAAAAATTCCCGACTCCACCTGTCCACAATCACCCTGTTGTCCTGACCTCCCTTGTCATGAAGTGCTCTGAGAGGCTGGAAAAGATTATCTGTTCCACCCTCCCTTCGACCTTTGATCCGCTTCAGTTTGCCTGTCGTCCAAATAGGTCCACTGATGATGCCCTAATTTGATCCGCTTCAGTTTGCCTGTCGTCCAAATAGGTCCACTGATGATGCCCTAATCCTTTCAGTACCATAGACACCCTACATTTGTTCTCAAAGCTCAGGAACCTGGCTTTCAATGCACCCCTCTGTGACTGGGTCCTAGACTTTCTCAGAGGCAGACCCCAGGTGGAGAAGGTGAGATCCCATGCTTTGGCTCCCCCCAAGCCAGTGATCTGAGCCAGCTGCTGTTTTCTTTGTACACACACACACGACATAATCACATTTTCAGACACAGTAGAGATCTGACTGCTCTCCAGTAACTATGAGAAGGTCTGCATCAGGGGTCACCAACTCCGGTCCTGGAGGGCTAATACCCAGGAGTTTTTCTGTCCTACTGGGCTTCTGATGAGCCACACCTGTTCCTGGAATTTACCTGAGAACAGGTGTGGCTCATTAGAAGCCAGGTAGGATACGAGAGGGACAGTCTGACACAGTGATGTCAGGCTGACTGCCTCCCACTCAATACCTGAAAGACCAAAGGGAGGATGGTGGACATAAGCATAAGCAGGCCATTGCAGATGGCCCTCTCAACATGATAGGAGTGCTAGTTCAGAGGGTGAACACCTTTAAATATCTCGGAGTCTATATCTCTGATGACCTTACTTGGTCGAATCGTACAGACTCAGATATCTAAGGCCAAGTATTGGCTGTACCCTCTTAGGCAGTTGAAGAGGTTCAAGGTCTCTAGCAATTTTCTAAGCCTTCTACTTGAGAGCGCTGGACAGCATCCTCCAGCAACCATGGCAATGACAGCCAGGATTGGTAATTCCTCTGTCCTGGACTATAAAGCTCTGCAGAGGGTGGTAAGTTCAGATGAATGCATCTATTAGGCTGATCTGACCTCCCTACAGGACATTTACCTCAGATGATGCAGGAGCAGAAGAGAAACAATAGTATAATATAATGGTACAGAATATTACAGCAGAATTACAAATCCAGTTGCTCCCTGTTGCTTCTCTGTGGACATTCACACCCGGATCGGCATACACCTACCGACGCACTTCAGTGTTCAAGCAAATTTACAAGAGCAGCATACATGCTGTTCAGAATAGGTTATAGGTTATAAGCATTTTGCATTCCTATCTTTTTCCAGCTGTAGATTTTATTACTCTCTGGTAATTCTCACATTTGATACAATTCAGTGGACACAATCTCCACAGGTATCTACATAAAGATGTGGAAATATGAGGAAAGTGACCAGAAAAGAACCAGATTTATGAAATGAAGGTCTCCAGCTGGGCCGACATGATGTCACATTTCAGTCAGACGGCATGGTGACATCATGGCTTTAGCAGGTTGGATCTTGGGCTAACATTGTGTAGGGCTACTCAAACTCCTCGAGTTTATGTTCTCCCACCAAAGGACACACTGACTAGGAAAACGTCTACTTCAGGCCTTCACTCGAGAAATATGGCTGTACTTTTGGGCTGTTTGCATAATAAAATCTCGCTCGCAGTCAAAGCCAAAGTACTTAAGAAAACACTTGCTCAGTGAGCACCAGTTGTGTAACTGTCTGAATCCAGGCTACCCGTGACTGCGTATATTTTATTGGATTCTTTTTAATACATAGGAAAACAATTATTCACAGAATTAAAGACAGCTGATTGGCTGTTTTATATTCTACAAAAGTGACCTAGATTGACCTGGATAGAAGCTTTTAGAGGTTAAGCAGTATAAATACACCTTAGTTTAATACGGTTTAAGTCAGTCAGCTGTGCAGTGGTGCCTACACTCACCATTAATTTATGTTCCTCTTACACAGCAATGGAAATTAGTAACTGTACTAAAGTCACACCCACAAAGTTATATTCTAATTTCAGTTCATTACGCTTTGGCATAGTGACATGTAAATTAGACCATGCCAGATTAAATATATTACTCAACACTAGGAATAACGCATAAGAATAATGGGTAGGACTGTGACCTCAAACCTCCAGGGATGAGTTCACTTCCTGGCCTGACTGCATACATACAGTTAGGTGAATTAGTGCCTGTGAATTACCCAGTGTGACTTTTGCTTCCTGAGGGACTGTTATCCTGCCCAGGGTGTCTCGCATGGCCGCTCACTTCTATAAGTGACATAGGTGACCACCTAGGGTACCAACACCGGCAGTGCCACATCAGCACATGATGCCCGTGCCACATCAGCTAGGAGAGCTACTGGTGTCTCGTGTCCTCTGCTTCCTGGGACAGGCTCTAGGGTTACCGTGACACTGTACTGGATAAGCATTTTTTCTAAAAATATCCCTTTAATTCATTTTTATATTGGATAGTCATAGAAGGTTGTTGGTTTTAGAAAGTCAGTGAGGTTAATAAAATATCCAGTCTATCCATTGCATTTAAATAAGAGAGCAAAGATTAACTGCATTTCTGCACATCAGTATAAGCAAATTCTTACAAGACTTCCATAAGTTACAAATACATGTTTTATGTTCTTTATGGTCAGTCTTTTCTACTCATTTAAAAAATTATAAAAAAGGTGTTAACACTGTATTGCATATTGTATTGTAAATATCATTCTCTTGAGATTCCTTTGCAATTTTTGATTACAATTTAACCTAACAGCATTAACTTAGAGACAGGAAATTGCGAGCTAATATCATTCTTATGTAACACTTCAGGCCCAAACCTAACAGGATTTTACACCCAGAACTGTGCAGAGAAAGTCAAAGCTGAAATGTCAAAAAGGATATACTGTACTCGTACTTACAGACATTAAAACCTAACCTAAGACTGCACTTGAGCAAAAATCAGCCTGAGGCAGAATATTTGATTTATGATTGGGAAATACCAGGTCTAGGAGAGACATTTACTGTCAAAATGACAAGATTTGGTCTTGGTTTAAACACACACACACACACACACACACACTTTTGTATTCCTATCTTAGTGAGGACCATCCATTCATTTCTATAGTCCTACAGGAGACCTCACTATTCATTTCTTTCAGCATCTGCTGTACTTGTGAGGTCTTTCGGTGCTCAAAAGTACAGCAAAACCTGTACACACACACACACCTTTTCACAGAAAATTTGTTTAAATAACAGATTAATCAGCCATGTTTTTATTTTAATTCCAGATATCCCTTTGGGTGAAAAAGCCCATTTAAGCTGGATACCTTTAGGTTACATACTTCCCACTGTACCCTTGGTGGCAATTGGCAGAATAGCACATGGCAAACTGCATATGATACAGCTTTATGTCAGCACGGCTTAGCATTTAATAGTCAGGATAATTGCCAAGGGTAAGATGGCTCAGTTTATTAAATATGCAACTGCACAAATATTCTGGCTTTCACAAAAAACTATCCATTCAGAGAAGAATTTCATAATTTACAGATGATTTACGAGGTTGTATATATACACTTTAATGGCAAAAAAATACAAAAATTCAATCACTTAATAGGAGGTCCGTGAATGCAACAGTTTAACAGCATCAAAATAGTTATCGCCCACTGTGCAAATACCCATTTTATTTTTTAAATTCCACATTTTGGATTCAAAATGGCTTTGCACATTAAATACAAAAAAATCTATAAAAAGGAAAAAGTGAACATCATATAACTCAAACTGCTCATGAATTTAGCCAACTATACTTGTAAAATCATTACAGCATGACTAATGCAAATACCCCAGAAGCACAAAGGACTAACTCCGGTGCATAATTTTAATAATTTAATAATTTTAATTCTGGTTGACGAAACATCAGATTACACATTTCAATAAAGCTCGGATCCAGATCAACACACTGCAAATTGTGAGGTTTGCCGATGTCACCTAATGACAGCATTAATCAAGACGATAAGCTATTATGGGCATCTGCTCAGATCCCACATAAATGGCCCACATTCACACTGGCATTCCTTGCCCAGTGGCAGGTATGAAGTTCTGAAACGTTTGAGTTTGGAAATAAGAGAAGCGGCGCAAGAACAAATGTTTTCCTTTCTGCATAAATTCCCATTCTCCAAAAATAGACAACATATCCAGATTTAACTGAGCACCCTGTCAAACAGTCCTTGTGTGGCACTTTTCATTGTTCGGTGAATTTCATAACAATGCAACATGATCACTAGCCCGAGAATGCAATGCAGTGATCTCACGGGACGCTGCGAAGGTCCTAGTGTTCCTAATTCTGCATTCAATGGCTTTATGTTCTACATGATCAATAGCGAATTTTTGGCTGACTATAAACCCCCAGCAGTATAAGAAAACAAATGTATGAGGAAACACTGCAGGGGCCCACTGCCCGCCCGAATACTACAGCAAAGGCTTAGAGCTACGGGAGCAGAATGACATGACGTGTGTGCCTCAGTTTCAGATTGTGTCAGAGCCAGAGAGGGCTCCGGGTGCCGAGGATGTGGAGCACAGCTCGGAAAGTGCGCCATCGCTGGGAATCCATGCGCCACCTCGCCGAAGTCGTGGGGAACCTGGCCGAGCCCCCCCGCCAGCGGAGCTACTCTGAGAAGAGAATGGTGAAGGCCATGATGACGCAGCAGGCCGCCACATAGGGGCTCTTCCGCTCACCTGCAACACAGGACAGGCGACACCAGTGAGAGGGCAGGCCGCCGGACGCCCCCCAACACAGTGAGAGGGCGGGCAGCCGGACGTCCCCCAACACAGCACCGACACAGAGAACCAAACAGGGCCAGCAACGTGCCACTGTCCTTAAGGTACAGCCACTAGTTCAACTCCCAAAAGAATTAATCCGTTCACTAAAGAAATTACCTGCTATTACTTTAAAAAGATTAACTTCAGCAGGACTATTCAGCTGGAACTATAACTAACCAGTGCTATCCTTCATGACACCCATGGTATTGAAAAGATCTATAGGAGCAGGAAGACCCTAGATACGGTCCTCCTGCTACTGACATATCAATGCCCTGCCAGCCGCATTAAACACACCGGGTGAATCCCAAAATCCGTATTTGACCGCACTTCTGTTCTTGTATACTCGTTTTATGTCATCTTCTGTTGCCGAAGACTAGTTCCAATACTAAGATGACAAGTAGAGAGGACGGAAATATACCTAGACGTTGTTCCTGCCCCGCCCCAAATATCAAGGATACATCGGTAGCATCCTCGCTGAACAAGATCAATCCCATGATTCATTGCGCCCCAAGTTTGTTCTCAGAAGGCAAGATAGCAAGACTGATCTTGCCAAGACCACAAGTACGATCTTAGTGTTCTTGGGATTGAGATTCACCCAAGGAGCAAAGATTATGAGCGAAAGCTTCCGTGGCACCCAGGACAGGGTTACCTACAGACGGACAGGCTCAGCATAGATCCAAGAATATCCAAAATTAAAAGAAATACTTAGCTAACTCTACCGTATGTGTCTTTTGCACACTATTATACTTTTTAAACCATACTGGATTGGCTTCAGCCCAAACACAAAAACTGTGCTCTTATCTGCACAGGAGTACAAACAAGGTCATTAAAACATCCGACAATACAATTACACTGCAAGTAAGCAGCTCAGACTGACAAGACACAGTTGCCTGTCCCTTCATGCTGCTGTCTGACCTGCAGTGTGCAAAGCAAAATCGGCCAAATCGAGCATGATGGGGTTAAACTGAGAGCAAAAGATGCATCTTGTCCCACCATCCTTAAAACAGGCACAGATGTGACAGGTCAGGCTTGGCTCAATTAAACATACCACACTAAATCTAATAAAGAGCAAGGTTTGACATCCATAAAGCTTACCTATCCTTGCACATTTCCAAAATATGCCCAGAATTCTGAAAAGGAGGAGAGGAAAGGTTAACATCAGACCAGTAGCATATTTCCAAAGACATCTACCCTTAACACAGACAAACATTCACTGGGCATAACAGCTGCAGTTTATCACTCTTATTCTGATGTTAGGATTTCATTCCTAAACTTGACGCAGTATCTGGAGAGAATTTCACTAAGACATAAAGGAACATTTATGTAAAGCCCCTAAAGATGTTTTAAAACACTTTTTCATTTCGTCCTCCATTTGGTCCAGGGGACCCTTCTTCGTGTCTCCAGTTTGCTGGAACTGGCTTCAGGTTCACTTCAACCTTGCACTGAGTAAGAGGTCAAAAATAGAAGAAAGGATGGATGGATGGATGGATGGATGGATGGAAGGGCAGACTTTCTGCTTTCATGGACATTTTGCCACTACAATAAACTAGATTTGATACTATAAGCTGTTTGTCACACAGTAAAATAATAGATGTGTGTCCTTATTACTGCTTACCCTTAGTGACAGCCATTCGCCGACTTAACGTTCCAGAAATTTAGCCGGGTCATTACTAGCATATTAAAAAGCAACCACTCCTGGGAAAACACCCAAAAGAAACGTTCGCAGTGTCTAAGCACAAACATGTAAAAGGGCCTTTGGCTGAAAGCCGAATGCCACTATAAGCAGAAGCAGGCAGACAGTAAGTATGGTGCCTCTGCAGAAACACACTAATTAGGAGGGAAAAAGTAACGGCATGACATGATCTTATGAAAAAATATATTTCCTTAGCAGAGGCATCTGTCCAAAGAAATTTACAATTTAAGGTCTTACCCATGTATACGCTTTTACATTTCCTGTAGCCATTTGCGTCCCATGCAGTTTTTTTTTTTAAGTTTGTAAGATTGACAGTGAGCCAGAGAATGTGCATATGGAAGCCAAATTTAACTGCCCCAACAGATAATGTAAAATTACCACACTATCATTACTTGTATGCGTACATAAAAAACAGTGGACCTACTCTCTAAAGGAGCGTGACGAACCATTGCCACTAGGGGGCAGTGTAGCAGGGCAGCTGATCCATTTTACAGAAATGGCTCTTCCTCCTACAGGCAGACAATGGACCAGCTGCAGCATCTGCCAGCACCGGGGCCTCATAGAGAAACGCCCCATTGATTAGCGCCCCGGCGAACATTAACTGGACACATCCGATAAAACACAAGGGCCTCTGTTCTCCAGTAGAGGGGAAACAAGTCCTGATCCAGCAAGCTGGCAGCGAAGCCAAAGTACAGCTGAACGGCACTGCCTTCTAACTTATGGAGACTCCGGGAGGAAGACCAGAGGGGATTAAAGAGAACCTGACATTAATGCCATAAGAGAAATGCCCACAACTCACAGTATCCCTCTGAAACTACCCATTTATTTTTGGCTTTTAAGACGGGAGACTTTAGCCAAAGAAGAAACCACACTTAAAGACACCTCAGTCTTAACTATACACTGATTCTACTATACAAAACTTTAGCAGTGTTCTCAATAAAGCCATTATGGTCTCCGTTTTTGCAGGAATAATAAGGCAGGGATATTTATGCACAGAAGCCATTAATTAAACTGTGCGAGTGATCCGATTAGGAAGAAAAGAACGGCGACGCTTGTAATTTCACAACCTGAGTCTGGAAACAGAGTCAAGCAGTAAAGTTTTACAAACTGACAGCTGGAAAACTGGCTGTTGCCAATTAAGGGCCGTAAAAATGTCCGGATGATGTGCAGTACGTGATGGTGCCAGAGGACGGGAGCTACACATGCAAAGAGACCAATGTATGGGAAGGGGGCGGGACCGCACATCAGGAGCCTTAAATCATCCAAGTGCTGATGTATGCTGTGACCAGAATAAAATGGGGACAGCGCTGTTTTACAGAATATAAGAATATGGGCTGGGAACCATTACAATGAAACTGTTCTCCAATAAAGCCCATTCTCATAACTTTCATATTTCTCAACAAACATGCAAAAGCACCTTTTCCCATTTTAAACCAAAGTTGCTCGTTTACAAAAATAAATAAATAAATTATTCTACCCTAGCCTGCTCTAAATAAAAGACATAAACAACTAATAAATTTGTACTGTTTTACAACATCCATGCCCGCTGGGAACTAGAAAACATTTCTGAAGGTTAATGTTACTGCAAGACTTGCAAGCTATTAAAAACACAGCTTAAGATTTCCTTTATGATCTTTTTAGGCAGAGGGTGTTTTCACTCCATTTTGCTAAATGAAACAATTATATACAGTAACATTTAAAGAAATGTGTCTTAATATAGCCCACAAATGATTACTGATGTGGCATACAGCAGATAGGCCCTTAAGTTAATCAGATGATTCTCAAATAGCCTGGGTTTCCCATCTTCCACAAACTCTCTGGGTGACAGTAAATTGCCTTCAGAGAATGACACAAGAATGAACGTGCCTGTGTGCAAATTCTTTGCGTAGTACGCAAATGCCACGTAGTTTCAGTGTACGCCTGCCTTATTCACCATGCTTCCCAGGAGTGGCTGCAGATTTTTGTGCTATAAACTAAAAAGATGGATAATAGGGATTTCAGAGCAATGCATTTCTTAGAAACACTGCAGAATATTACACATGCCCAAAACCAGTTTTGACAATTTAATACTGTCCTGAAATAAGTTGTGCGTGTGTATTTATATATACACACACCCTATATATATATATATATATACACACACACACATACATACACACACATAAAACAATGTGTGTGGATAATGGCGGGGCACTGCAAGTACTGACATTTTTTAGACACCAGTGTCAATTACCTGCCTGTGCCGGTGCCCATAAACAGTTATTAATGGTTCATTAGGGTTGTGATACATTATAGTGCCACTCACAGCTTATATTATATGATGTGTAGCAGAATATGGGATCCAGCACTTAAACTAACAAAGACCTCAAACCTATGAGATGCCGGGTGTGTTAAAATCTGTATCGGTTTTCAGAAGGAGCTGCTGAAGAACAAGTCATTTCTGTTTGTTTCCATGTCGCCCGGCTGGATGTCCAAACATATGGCAACATCCTGTTACCTCAAAAGTCTTTAACAAAAGCTCTATTTTGAAAAGGGGAAAAAAAGTAACTACGACAGTGGGCTGCCAATATGCAACGCTCTGCAGGAGAATGTTCTTGTTAGCTTCAGAATAGACGTCATCATCTACTAATCGCTTTGCACAGGTGCATTAATAAGAAAGCGGGGGACGTCTTGTGAGACGTCAGACACTAATAAATTGAGGCCTTCCACTCCAAAGAGATTTTCAACAGAGTGGGTCTCCCCTGGATGTAGCTTCAGGTTTACACATCAGTTTCAGACAAAGCAATTGTAATAACACACTGATTTCTTGTCACCCTATCTAGCCAGCAAAAACACAGGGGACATAATCACCAATCTTATAGGTGTATAACAAATTTATTTAAGATTTACATGTAAGATGCCATAAAACTGTCCATTAAAATAAAGCAAGACATTTATATACAGGAGTCAAGAGAGCCGTTTTTAAGCCTTACAGGATGTATGCCCTTATGTTCATCAGCTGATTAACAAAAAGCCTTTTGTTTTTGATTTCCTCCTGCTATAAACAGTGATTTCATGAAAATGATTAAATCGCTGAAACTTTTTTGATAGTCAAAAATCACATGGGTCTGATATAAATGTAAAGCAGTATTTCTGTATAGAAAGGCATCGTTTGCAGTTGTGCTCTTAAACTCATCAGTTATGACCATACCCTGGCTTGCTGCTAAAACATACCCAGTTTTGTTTTTGTCCAGCAGGTTGGGAGTGAGGGCACGGATGTAAGCGCACGTACAAATGAGGAGGAGGATGACGGTCAGCAGACTCTGGAAATTAAAGATGGCTGACTGGAAAGGAAGAACAGCAAAATATCAAATCAGTAAAACTTTGTTTTAGACGCAAGCTAAGACATTTCCTTGGAGAATAAAAACCAAGAGGGATGCATTTGCTCCACCTTAAGTTTAACAAACCCCTCTTCTCTTGAACACACCTGCTGTTTTAACACAAAAAGTGCAACGATCCATTAAGCTAACTGGGCACCACGTAGCTACTTCCTGCCTCCCTCCTTAATGCAATGCTACAAAGAGCTGGAAAACCTCTTCATGTTCATAAAACACAACATCCATATCATCAAAATAGCCTGTGTGTGTATGAGAATTTACTTGCCAAATAAATAGATTCTGATATAAACCTAACCCGGGGAAGTGAATTGTTTATGACTCTACAAAAAAAGGTATGCATGAGTAAAATAAATAAATTAAAAAACATGCGTACCCTGAGTACGATCAGACAAGACAATTCAATTGCCTTCAATTCGAAGGTAAATGATATGGAGGACACCAAAAAATAGGGATAAATAATGTTAAAACATCTATGAAAAGTAGCCCATGTAACCGACAGATTGTGTGGTCTTCATAATGCAGCCACTTAATGTCAATGCAAGTCTGCAAGATAGCATGCATGGTTTTTACTATAGACCAATACGTCTGTAGTTAGGTGCATCAGAAGTAAAACAATAGCCTAATATGCAATAAAATGTAACTGACATCGCAGGTGAAGGGTTCGATCTTCAGAATGGTGCTTCTGTGGTACTACATGCAAAATTCCGTATCATGACAATCAAGTGACAATCAAGCCTTAACATTTAATTTTGATCGATATAGGTGACTAGCTGCCTATAATTATTAGCGGGTTTAAAAAATAAAAGCCAAGTGCAATATCAGCGAGTAACACTGGTGTTTATTACACGACGAGCAGAACTGTCTGCGCTGCATTTCAGCACAGCGCAAACACTGACTGCTTCTGCTAATATAGTTGATTATTATGGTAGCATCTTAAACTTCCCTGCAAGGTTAACAAGCCAAACCAGAAATGTGGAGCCACGCGTCATTCGCAGAGTTTTGGACCCCTTTAACTTACCATTTTTCGAAATTCTCTCACAGCAACATCACCCTTCCGTTACGAGAAAGGAAATGACGTACGGGCTTGGGCTTCCGGAACGGGCGTGATTGGACCGTTCGGTTTGGCTGCGGAAGAATTTGATTGGACACGGCCCAATCTCGAAGTGGACATTTGATTGGCTCCCTTTTATCCAGACCGTCCGTTTGTCCGTATCTGCCTGTCGGAGCGACGCGGAAGCGGAGTAGCGGAGGTAGGTTCCCTGCCCATGTAAACCCGTGGTCTCGCCCCGTAAGATCCCACGCTGGCTGACAACCGAGCAGCGGAGTTCGGCATGGCGGCGCTTTGGTGACTGTCTGCTCTGATAAGCGTCGCCCCTTGGAAACGTTCATTTGTCATTATTAGCGTGCTTTCTGGGGTCAGCTAGCATGCATAATACGTCTCTCAGTGACGAAACGTGGCGCTAGCAAACCGCACTCCGCACAAAACTGCAACATAGTTGGAAATGGGCTTTTTATGGAACTCTACATGCAGTCCTCCCTGCATGTAACCGCTATTATACACGGAGAAGGGCATTGGAATACTTAGAAAGCACATTTCCCTTACATTAGGACGCAGTGTATTCATAAAAACTACATTGGGTTTTGTTTGTATTTAGCTGTTAGCGAGGATTTCAGTCCAGCTACATTGAAAATCCCAGCATGGCGGCAAAACCGAACTGAACTGTGCATCACTCAATAAGACCTAAGCTGCGATGGTTCCCAGAGTCCCGCTGTGCAGCTAAGGCTCCTTGTTCTGCCGCTATAGTAGCGTGTGACACTGATGGCATATACCCACAGACATCTTTAACTTTCTTTATAATACAACTTTGGCCACCATTCTGAGGTGATATTTTCAGTCCGAGATAAGTCTGTACACACATGCATAGACAATTTTATGTATGTAACAGTTTATTACCTTGTAAATTGCCTGTAGGGTTTTCAAACAACCCCAGCGATTTTCATATAGCTACATTTAGGCCTTAAATGGAATAATATAGATTTTATAATATAGATAATGTAGATTCCTTGTGTTATCGTGAGAGTCAAAGTATGGGTGCCACGCCAGATGTGAGAGAGTTGGCAACCCTGTCGTAGTTCAGGATAAGTTTCAGAGAAACTACGTCAAATAAATTTAAAAGTATGTAACTCAGCATAGTACTTGTATTTACTGGGTGCATATGCGAGTTTATCACTGCCCAAACTCTAAGTTAGGGCATAAAGGTATTACCAGTATTAACATGCAATACCGTTAGAAGGCTGTGTATTTTTCTAAAAATATAGTCAGTGGCCTAATTATTGCATCCTGAAGAACTTATATACTGGCTGTATATCAGAAGATCTTGAACAGATGTAATTGCAAAAAGACAGTAGTTGCAAAACTACTTGATGTATGATATTCTTCGCTTAACGTTAGTCACTTAAACCGTTTATCATACAGTATGGACCAGGGGCCCTGAATAGAGTGAGTGAAATGTTTGAGCTGCACAAAACATGTCACATGCCGCAGTGTGTTCTACTGTAGGTGTGGTGGCATCACCATCAGGCACAATCCTTACGCCCAACACACAAATGTGCCCCCTCTGGGAAAAGCCATTGGGGTATATTGGTTTAGAAAAGATTAGAATTTTAGAGATTCTGTTTTTTTTTTTTTTTTTTTGAGTTCTAGGGTAGCATATTGAATCACTAGGTACCATTGTAGCCTTGCAACTTCAGGATTGGAGTTTGAATCCCACTCTGCTCTTTGTGTGGTGCTTGCATGGGGGGGGGGGGGGGGGGGGGGGGGGGGGGGGGGGGGGGGGGGGGGGGGGGGGGGGGGGGGGGGGGGGGG
>JAODKN010000114.1:26436448-26446480 GCA_026774425.1 Petrocephalus zakoni
TTTTTTTTTTTTGTTGCGTGGGGCGGGGGGGGGGGGGGGGTGGGTGGGGGTGGGGGGGGGCGGGCGGGGGGCGCCCCCCGCTTCTTTGAGATCTCAGTGCTGCTAGTGATCCACAGCCAGGCAGCCGGTTTCCTGCCTTCTTGTCATTGTCGTGCCAGCATCATTGCTCTAAGGCCTGGGGTAGCAGATGAATGGAGCCCGAGGCCTGGTCTTGCTACCTGGATGGAGAGATGATGGGGCCTGCAAGACATTTTTCAATACAGCCTTTAGGCGCAGATTAATGGTAAAAGACCTATCCACGTACTTTATTGTAATCAGATGATATACGTATCTATAAACTCCTTAGTGTAACTGAACCATCTGCTTTTCTTGGTCTCCTGGTCTGTGCATCACCTGGTACGGCGATATAAGATGCCTTCGATGCTCTATGTATCTATTAATGCCGTCATAAAGACTCTTTGAACTGACCGTTACAGGTGCTGGGTGTCTTTCCACGATCCAGCTGGTGGGTCTGTGTGGCAGTGAGCTTAAGAATGCCCCTGTGCTGCTCAGGCATGCGGTTTAATAGCAAAACAGCTGGGATGCACAGCTGATTTCTCGCGACTCTCTTTGGCGCGTTAAAGGACAGAACGGCCCCAATCTCTCGTCGCTTTTGAAGATGGTCTGCTGCTTGCTGGCAGACAAATGCTTGTTTAATGTGGGTGTCCGTCTGTCATTAGTGTGTGCCCTGGGGGGGGAGGCATCATTCGTCGTGCAGATGTTAAAGTACCTAATGAATGGCTGCTGTATTTTGTGAGGTTAAGGGTTAAATCTCCTTCAGAGGGTTGCATGATCAGATTTGACTGCGCTGGCGTTGAACGTGTGTGACCTTGGTTAGTTCTCTGGGTCTTCTGGAATTATGCAGACTTATGAAAGTAAAATGAAATGGTTTGATTCATTAAAGAAAAGCCAGTATCATTTTCCATACTGCCGCAGTTGTTGTGAGTCATTACACTCAGACTTTCACAAAACTTTCTCCACATTTATTAATTATGATGTAGTGACATGAAACAATATTCATTGTATTAAAATAATGGTAAGTTATTGGCTTAACATTGTCCCATAAATATTTTTAGAATAATTGTATGACCAAATAGTGTCATTAAACCTGGGTCATGCCATTATAATTATATATAATTTATAATTATATAAACAAAATTCCAAAAACTAGCTTTTACATTACCATTTTTTACTTTGATGGATAGCATGTGACTAACATTCATTTCTTCCAGAAGGCAGAAATGTTTTTTGTTTATTTGAAACAATCCCTTTGAAATATAATGCCCCATTTAAGCCCATTTCCACCAATGTGATGGAAAAAATATCTTGAAATAATGAGAAACTAATTTCTTTCGAGAGTTTCTCATTATAATGACTTAGGGCTTTTCTTTCTTTTTTATTACATTGGTGGAAATGGGTTTCCAAACCATCTCTATATTGTGGGTGGGAGAATTTAGAACGTATGTGTAAATCACGCGCTAAATTTAATCATAATCAAAAATTGTAATGCAAAGACAATCTTGAATTAAAATTGAATGAGATACTTTTCATCATCATGATCCTGCGCTGGTTATGGAAGATGGGTGGATTAATAAAACTATCCTGTTAAATGGTATTGCAATCACAAGGTGGACCTAGATGCAGTGCCGTTAGTGGCCATTAAACGATAACACTCAGTCGTATCATTAAATCAGTGAGTGAATGGGATCAGTAGCAGCTATATTTTCTTGGGAACCCTTTGCAGTCAAACATTCTGCCTAAGCAATGAAGAGTTCTTTGCTAAGTAAGATTGCTGCTGAGGTGATGCAACCTGTTTCCCGGAGTGGCCCAGCTCCCTGGTGGTTCTCCTACGGTGGGCCACTGAAAACACCCCAGTGAGTTTTCCTGGTGATTTTAAGAGACCGTGGGCTTCCTGTGCAAGCAGAACTCATTACCAGCCTCATGCTGTGCGGTTATGCACCCAACAGGAATTGTTTGGGGCTTTTATCACATCCAATGCATACCTAAGATATACAGTAAAGCGCCCAAAGGCAAAACTTACCGGAATACATAATATCGTAGTATTAATGTAGTGTTAATGTAGTATTAATGACTGTTGTTGTGTTATTCATCCTGCTGGGATGGCGTGGTTACGGTAAGCGGTAAGTTTCCTGCACGTCTTACTAAGAGCAGTGGTCTTGTTCTGCCAGATAACTGTTGTATTGTGTAATCTGCTTTTATGCTTGAGAGCCAAGGCAGAAATTACTAGATTTTCTGATTCATTCTTCCATTGCTTAAAATTCTATTGTTTGCACTAAATGATTAAAAAAAATCCATCGTTTTATGGCCGTATGTAATATATACAAAATCTTTGGATCGCTTCCCTTGATGACACAACTTTTATTTTATCTTTGTCGTTTTCCGTTTCAGTGTAGATAAGCATTCATATTTATTATGCTGTATTTGACATGATATGATGCAATGCACTGTGAAATTAGTTTAAATGTCCTGTAACTTTTTAATGTTCTGCAGATCTTGCGTGGGCCCACGGGGATGAGTACCAGCGTGCGTAAGATCAGCGTGGCCTCCGAGGCCGACCGCCCCTTCTTTCTGAGGTTAGACTGGGCCGATGACCTTGGAGCAGGATTTGTGGTCATTCTGTGCGATGGCACGTTTGCTTGGAGTGGAGAAGGTACGTGTGGAGAGGCCTGGAGTTTTCAAGGAGCCTGGGAAACTTTGCTCTGTTTTAATCCTTCCTATAATTTTACTCCCTTAAATTGTTTGCTTGAAGTTTAGAATGGCAGCAATACTCACTCTGCTGACACTCATATTACTTGCATATTTATATTGTGGTTATCTTTTGCAGATATACAGTACTGTGCAAAAGTCCCCCGCAGAAAATTATGTTTATATTGGTGTAAAGCTATGAATTTATGTCTGTAGAAGTGTGTCAACTTACCATTTCGGAACTTATTCTCAAATCGCCACAGTATTTCGTGTTACAATACAGTCCAGTATACCCAGATATTTAAAAATTATTTAACTGAGCTGGTTGTGAAATTGAACAAATACGTGGACTGGCTGGCGTTTGGGAACTGAAGCAGTGTTCTTCCAGCCATCCAATAAGATATCAGTAACTTTTTGGAGAAGAGAACAAATTCTTTTTGATATAAGAAAAGATATTACTGTTTATTGGTATATATTCATAATGTTAAAAAACACTTCTTCCAAATGTGCACATTCTGCTTATATGAATAGCTGTAAAACATCATTTCTTTTGTTGGTCACCTTAGACTTTTGCACAGTACAGTAGTTTATACAGTAAATAAAGCTTTTGGACCCCCCAGCAGTAGTTGTACTGCTCTGCTTTGTGGATGTAGGTGCTACTAATTGATGAATGTTGATGCTGAGGAACCAGCACACATCATGTTGCTTCTCTGACACTGCGTGAGGCCATCACCTGTGATGGGTGTCTCACATTAGTGGCCTCAGGAGGATGCCAGGTGAAGGCAGGCTGTTGGTGAGCACAGTCAGTAAGCACATTTGACTTTCCTGATGTGATGGACGGCTGAGGGGCTGAAGGCTCGTCCCTCTCCAGGTGACTGCCCACACACTCACAGTGATGCACCTGCGGAGTCTACATACCTCCCATGCTTAACTGGGGCTAAGATGTACTTTAGCAGTCCAAAGTTTGGAAACGCCAACCGCCTACAAAGGAGAGCGATAGTGTCGTAGAACCTAGCCACCTGAACTAAACACGGCAGGAAGGGTTTTGGAGGAGATGACCAGAGAGTAAAGGAAAAGCGGCCAATGAGTGCTCAGCATATGAAGGACCACCTTCAGAACAGTTGGAAAAGCGACCAATGAGTGCTCAGCATATGAGGGACATCCTTCAGAACAGTTGGCAAAGCATCTCAGGAGGCCACCTCAGGAAACTGGTGAATGGAAAAGTTTATTATTGTTATATGTTTATTATTATTCTAAAGTGTATGGAAGTACAGAAATTCTTCTTTGGGTGGGTATGTCCAAACTTTTGACTGGTATTGTAACTGTCCTGCTGTGGCCCCTTACTGGGAGATCTTCCTGCATCTGTGGCAGCTGATGCTGTTATGACGATAACCGCCCCGTTCATGTCCAAGTCTTTGCATCTGTTTTGCAGTTCAGTGTTACAATGTCCTTCAAAGTGTCTTTTGAAATGGATTGCATTTTTCTTGACTGATTCCTTATGTGTGGGATTAAATTAACTATCCAGGTGAAAGTTAAAAGTCCTGGAAGTGAACTAGATGTGTCTGCACACAGTGTCTGAGGAGGATGTGACTCGAGAGGCCCTGGAGTTGGAGATGCAGAGGGAGAAGTATGTGCAGGACCTCCACCTGGCCCTGGTTGGAGGTGACCAGAAAGGGGACTTCAGTTTCCACCTGTCCCCAAGCCGTGCTGAGGGTGGGGCTGTCCACCTGTCCTACGAGAAAGTGCTGAATGACTTCTCAGTAAGTAACCTCTGTGTGCTTGAGCTCGATATGGCGATTGGCTTGGATGGGGATGGGGGGGGGGGGGGGGATCAGGTGTTGATTGATGGGCCGCAGAATAGCCAGCAGTACCCTTGTTCCCATTAATGGAAAGACTGTGCCCTTGAATAGACAAAGGCTTTTCATGAGAGTCCACGCGGAGAGTGTTGCAACAATCGTGGAAGAAAACCACAACAAAAGTCATTATTACTGACCATTCCCCATCCTCCTATAATTTCTGGCTGGGAATGTGTTTTTTTTGTAGAATGCATTAATGCATTTATTTCAAGGTTGCTTTTGAGATCATACCTACTGCTACCAAGGACCATTCATATCACCCATAATTTAATTTCCCAAATGGTTTGAGGAAATTTTTTTTTTTTTTTACAGATATTCAGATTTCATATGCATTAAATAAGCAATTTCAAGTTAGTGCTTGCTATGGATTAAAAAGATCAAATACTGTTTTATACTGTGTTTCCACTAATCCCGTTTTCAGTTAGCTCATGAGGTTGATTAGCAACACGAAGCTCCAAGCCTGCAAATGCATCTTATTTCCCTGCCTTGGATCTCTTGGCCATATTTTATTGATTATTTGGCTGCCAGCTAATTCTGCAGGGCTTTTTCTTTAAAGCTTACTGTAACTGTATTTGACTCATGGAAGTTCTATGACACTTTTATGTTGGCTATTATCTGTAGGCTTCCCTGTGGACAGCTGCCTGTTCTCAGAATGGCTTCGTTCCAGATCTGGTTATTTCATTTAGACCGTACTGTGGTATTTGGTATCCCCAGGTCACGTGTGCATTTGTGTTATTTTTTGTATTTTCTCCTTTAGTTAAACTTAGTGTCGTGTTTTGTATCTAAGGGTTCACTGATGCATGAAAGCCACCAATGAGGCACCTTGCCACTACTTTTCATTTTAACCTAACTAATTCCATGGTGATTAAAGGCTCAGGTTAGTACTTCACTGCAAAAGACATCTTGTTATTTGTTGTAACAGTGCATTCTAGGGGGTTTGTTAAGCTATGTTTTAGTCTTACTTTAACTCTCTGTGGTTTACGCATGCTGCCCTTAATGTCCATAGTGTAATTTGAGAAGCTCTAAGTTCTTCCCATCCCAAAGGTCTTGACCGTGTCACAGCACAGCCTGCTGTGAGCTGCCCGGCAGCTCCAGTGTCTGGGTGCCCTGCCCAGCAGAAGCTGCACAAGTCCAGCTCCTTCTGCTGCCTTATCTGGCTCATATTTATGGGTCCCAGTATGGACTCCTGCCTTGGGAAACCTTTGCCTTTTATGCAGTGCAACACAGAATAGTTATTCAATTTCTGTGTACACTACCTGTGCATACTACACGCTGTATACTACCTGTGTATACTACGTGCTGTATACTACCTGTGTATACTACACGCTGTATACTACCTTTATATACTACGCGCTGTATACTACCTGTGTATACTACGTGCTGTACACTACCTGTGTATACTACACGCAAAACACATTTTTTGTCATGGTGCATGGTGAAATAATTTGTTAAATTACTTAAAATTACTTTAGAGTCAAGTCCTCCTTAAAATAAACCCACAATACGTGTGTGTGTGTGTATGTGTGTGTATGTGTGTGTATGTGTGTGTGTGTGTGTGTGTGTGTGTGTGTGTATATGTATGTATGTATATATATATATATATATATATATATTACATATATATTACATATATATATGTGTGTATGAGGAAGCTTGTAATAATGCATATTTAAATGTAAAATCAATCATCAAATGAATGTACAATCATCCCAATGGATGTTTATTTCATACACCATTGTATAATGCCATCCTTAAACACAGAACTATGCAGTTGCAGAAAGTCAATATAAAGCTATAACGATATAGTACGCCGTGAATGACAACAGTACAAAAAATCTCTTGCAATCAGGTATAGTCAAGCATAAATCAATAATTTGCAAGTTTTAGAAGAATGCATTGCGCATGGCATAAGTGTCATAAGTCAGCCCCCACACACAAAATAAACAAGATAACACTTGTGTGAATTTGTTTTAACGTGTTAAATTTTTTTCAGTGAATCGTGACGATTAATGTATTAATTTTGATAGCCCTAATATTTGTGTATTAAATAAGGAATAACTGTATTGATCCCGCGGGAAATTTCCATTGTCCATCAGCATTGCATATGGTGCCGCGCCCAGCCGCCCACCTCCCCATGGCATGAATTACAGCGTGATAGGTGCACCGTCAAGGCTGTAATGCTTTGGTTCATGAGAGATAAGTGCAGGTGATCATGGATTTATAGAGATATGAAGGAGGTGATGACATGCCTTAGGCTCCAGCCACACCTGCCGGACACTGGCCCTGTGTTAGTACCAGAGGGATATGTGTTTGAATCCTTTACCTGATCACCACAGGTGTAAGTTGATAAGGTGTGTCTTGGCGTATTAGGTACTAAGAATCCTTGAAAGAGCCCTTTTCTCTATTCTCCATCATAAATGGACTGTGCACCTGCGTCTCACCTTTAATGGTGCCATTATGAAGCTTAGATGGAGACCATGTTGAATATGTTGAGCATGTTGAATATTTTGTGTGACATACCTTATTATAATTTTTTTTAATGTGTATATATAAGTATGTTCAATTATTTCCATTTTTTGTAGGGTTTTACAATAGATCTGATACTGATTTTGGGGCATGATGCATCTCATTGGGTATCACTGTCGACCTAACCTGCAGGACTGAAGGATCTGAATCCTCCCCCTGCTGTGTGTGGAGCGGGCATGTTATCTGCATGTAGCATGGGCTCACTCCAGGTGCTCCAGCTACCCCCTCCAGTCCAGGGACACGCAGCTGTATTTTATCCGCTACGCTGCCAGGGGTCATTGTGAGCCTGTACAGGATAGGTGGTTGGAGGATGATGGGGCGTATGGCGCTAATTTGAATTAACATAAGGGCGTGGCTGAACTACAACTCCCAAAACTTTTTATAAAGAAGTTTATTCTGTGCTCTGATCTTAATTGAGTTTGCATCCTGGTCTACAATGCTTATTCCACTCAGAATGTAGTATGTTTGGATTGCCTTTTTTGGAATAAAACAAATGAAACAAATTAAATGAAATCTATAAGACCCGTAAAACCTTGCAGAACTCGCACTAAAGCAGTTCAGTCATTTTTTTCAAGTGGGGTTGCAAAAAAGCAGCTTGCAGTATTCTTACTAGGTTTATTGTGGGTCATTAAGCTAGCAAGCAAACGAGGTAACTAACTGTGCTCATGACAGGCCTCTTCCTGAATTGTACACCATTTATATAGCTGCCCAGTAAACACATATTATCCTTAATTTGCTGGTGTGGAGATGACAATGGTGAGTTAGGGATAGCTTTCATTGTGCCTGCGGAGGGAGGAACAGCCAAAAAAAAAAACCGTGGGCCACCCAGAAAGCCCCCCCATGACCGTCTCGCTGCAGGCCGTCTTCACAGCACCTAAGTAAACAAGAGGCTGGCCCCAAGCCCCTGGCCCGCCTGTCACCTTTCACTCTCACCTCCCATAAGCTACCCGCCTGACCCCATGCAGCCCTTTCCCTTGTTTACACTCTGCTAAGGAAAAAAGACTGATCATGATCTGCTGCTTCCGGGTACAACGGTCACCCAGCCGTCTCTAATCGGAGACAGAGAGGTGTCGTGTTTCCTTCTCTGGATCCCCCCCCTGAGTGGTTTGGTCACCCTGCATCACACAACATCCTGGGGGGATGTTGTGTGGCTTAGAATGCATTGATTATGGCTGGAAGGCTGCTGGTTCAAATCCCAGGGCCAGCAGTGTGATTTTATAGTTGGGGGCCTTGAGCAAGGCCCTTAATCCCAGTCGCTTAACCCCAATTGCTCCAGCGACAGGCTGACCCTGCTTTCTTAATTATACCTTGCTTTGGGTGAAAGTGTCTGTTAACCCTTAGAGCCCGACGAACGCATTTTGCGTTCACTTTTGAATAACTTCACGAATAAATGACGCTCATGAAAAAACACATATCACTGAACTCTAGAAGACTTATCTGATCTTGTCATAGAGGTCGTAGCAGTTTTATTTGGTTTATTCTGTATGTAAAACGATTGAAAACGAGAGAGAGATTTCTTGCGCTCTATCCGGGTGCGCGCTCTGCGCTTAGATAAATCAGCGCTCCTGCGTAAAAGCGCAGTCATTGGCAAGCGGCTGTGGAGAAGCCATCGCTCTGCTGTAGAATATTGATCGAATTTATTTCAGTCATGCCGGCCAAAAAGTATGCAGGAAATGCGAGAAAGAGGGTACAAGGATGGACACTTCATGGCAATGTGCACGCTGTGATGTGCCACTCTGTGGATCTGCCTTGTCTTTTGGAAATGGTGTTTGACTATATTCCAGGGGCCTGATGATTTCCGCCTGGTAAAAAACACATTTATTCATTATAAAATGAGACAGAATGCTCCATGTTGGGAAACTTGCATAATTCTGAGACAGGAACCTTACCATACATCTTTCTAAAGTTATATCTGAACTGAAAACAATATTTCTTATGGAAATAAGGCAAAAAGTAACAAAAATCTAAAAATGAAGCCAAAAATTTGCTCATAAAAATGATTATATTAGCTTTGCATTGCTATATTCACATCAAATATATACATAGACAAGTAGCTCTATCTTTCCTGCAAATGACAATATAAAGCATGTATGTATAGCACTTACTATTACAATGCTGTAAGCCAATAAAAAATGGCCCAAAATGGCTTCGGCCTCTAAAGTTTAAATAAATAAATGGTGATTCTGAAGTCCTGGTCCTGTAAGCCAAGCTTCTGGCAGAAGGGGGTCACATGGTGGGGTAGCCTGCTTCTTCCTGGTCCCCTCCAGCAAGGGCTTTTTCCGCCATGCTTTCCATCCATTCTACAACGTACATTTCCGGCACGTCGTCATAAAAGCAGCTCATTCATCTCGGTCCGTACACAGACATTAAGGGCAAATTAGAGAGAGCAGTCTGACTCACTGCCCGTCTGCAGGAGCCAGGGACATGCCCTAGGTAGGAGGCCAGTCCATTGCAGATCACATAACATGCATGTACTCAATCACGCAATCACACACCATGGGCGGTTTAGAAACATATGCAACAGAGAAAGAGGGAACATGCAAACTGCAAACTATGGATATTAGCAAATATTAATAAATAATCAGGATATCAGCATCAGTCCGATGAGTGATTCTTGGCCGAGACTGCCAGCCGATTTTGTAACGCCGTCAATATAGTTGACAGCACCAGGATTAATGACACAACTATGAAAGTAATGGAGATGATTGCACTGGGTGATCAGTAGGGCTGCCCCCAAATAGTCGACTAAACGTTAGTCGATATGAAGAGGGCTTGGTCGAATACATTTTCATTAGTCAGTTAGTCGCAAAAAAAATCACGTGAAATTAACGCAATCAGGGGCTGCGCAGTCAGTGTATGACATCAAAGCATCGAGAGATCAACGCGATCTCGTGCCTCGCCGTAT
>JAODKN010000114.1:26449153-26483553 GCA_026774425.1 Petrocephalus zakoni
GCGTTAATATATTTAATCAGATTAATCACGATGCTGGATTAATCCGCGTTAACGCGTCAATTTTGACAGCCCTACTAAAAATATATATATAATATTATATACATTTTTTTTTCTTGAAGAAGTTCACAAAGAGCAAATGTGGTTTTCTCTTATTTCTGTGGATGCTTGACTGTGATGTGGGATCTCCTTATATCCTGGGCCACCCTGCCACCCTCACGTATGACATCATCCTGCCACCCTCACGTATGACATCATCCTGCCACCATCTTTTACGAGAGCGCCCTGGTAACTGCAGCCTCTCAGTGATCCATCACAAATAGGAACTCTAGTTTGTTTTTTTCCCCAACATTTTGATGTTTCCTGCACCAATAGTATTCCTCAAGCTTGCATTAAATATAAGGGGAATTGGGTGCAGAGTGGCTCAGTAGGCAGCACTGTGGCTTTATACCCCCAAAGGCTGGAGCTTGGACTCCCACCCCCGGTTGGTGTGTGGAATTCGCAAAGGAGTCCGCCAGGTACTGGTTCACCAGCGTTTTCCTCTGGCTTGAGCTTAACGCTGCCAGGAATAGTCTCCATGGGTAGGTGGTAGGCATGTAACGATGCATCACGAATCGGTTAAAAATCTGTGTAAATGTATGATTAAAATCGGCTAATGTGGAAAATGAATCTCTACTTTTTTATGAGAACAAGTACTTAACAGAATGAACGGTGTAACGTTACATTTGATTTTGTGACGTCAGTTCCACGTCAGTCGTCACTGCGTATGCGCCGCCAGTTCTACGTCAGTCGTCACTGCGTATGCGACGTCAACGTCAGCTTTTGGTTCAGATGGAACACGAGATGGCAAGCGCTGCCCAGCTTTAAATCGGCGGCAGCATGACAACGGCATGCAAACTTTGTAAAAGACTGATAACCTAGAAATGTCTATACTGTATATAGGGTGACCAGATAATCCATGTCATCCTAGACAATTTGAGCTACTTCAGGTTTTACAAACTACTTTAAACCCGAAAGGCTCTTTTGCTTGGCTAAATAGTTAATTTCTTCTTGTGCTTTGACTGGTTTGTTTCCTTGATTGAAAGACTCATCCAGCTATTTCACATTAACATTAGTGATGTGTGCATGAATCTCTGAGACTGACCAATCAGTACACAGCAAGAACGCAGGGCTTAAGTGAAATCCATGTTCTTTTAATTGAAATGGAAGTTTACAAATCCTGTCCTAGCTCGAAGTGTCCGGGATTACATGGATTATCTGGTCACCCTATCTACATAGAAATAGACGTCTATATAGAAACGTCTATTTCCCTGGAAGGAGAATGCTAAGATGTACCCACTGCTTTCTCCTCTAGCTAAGGCATACCTTACCTCACCAGCCACCTCTGTCCCTAGTGAAAGGGTTTTTTTCAACTGCAGGGGGCATTATGAATTTACAGAGATCTCAGCTTCAGTCTGAGAATGTTGACATGTTATTTTCCTTAAAAAAACATTCTAAGCTGTACATGCAAGCATTAGTTATTTTGATGTGGGATTTGTTTTAAAAAACAATTTTATTTAATTTGAGTTGCACTTTTAAGAAGAGGACATGTTTGGAGAGATGAGGAATATTTTTCAAAATGTGAGAAAATCATATTGTGAACTCAGAATCGTGAATCACATCGAATCATGAGTTGAGTGTATCGTTACATCCCTAGTAGGTGGACAAACGCAATATCCAGCTTGCTATTTATAACTGCACGGCAATATATCATATAACATTTGTATGACCATCCACTTAGGGCCTGTAGGATGGTATTAGGGAATAGGCCTACATGTGTTTGGATGTTTAGATGAAAACAGTAACTTGGTCAATGCAACCATTATTGGTGATATTCTGCTTGCCGACCACTTTCAACACCACAGCAGGACAGCTGTCTTCAAATATGTGTGGCTCTTGTGTAATGTCTGTTATGTCTGTCAGTGGGAATACATTCCCTGTAGGACAGAGAGGTCCTGTATGAGTTCTCCTCTTTGTGTCCCATGGGTCCATCCAGCACCGAGGCAAAGAGGACAATGAAGTAATTTAAAGTCTAAAAAATATTTGTGACTCTCTCTGGCTGATTAGTAGTAATAGATTATATAATTATATATGTGTACTTGCCATGAATGCAGTTTTATTGGCAGGGTTTATGCTATAAAGGTATGATTTTAAAGACACTTGAAAGTTGTAGAGTTGGCTTTATTCCTAATTGTCTTCTGTGTATGCATTTAGAAAGCATCAAATAAACTTACTCAGAACTTCACATGCTGCTTTCTCTAAAGTTTGTACTGACTTTCCCTGCCGCATCCATGCATGCATGCATGTATGTATGCCTGTGTCTTGTACTAAAGCTGAAACGGCTATATTTTGACCAACAGGAATGTGGTCTACACAAGAGCTAATTCTCTTAGGATTCCAGCCCCCCAATGGAACATTTCCTTTTCCAAATCTCCGTATTCTCCACTCTTACGTAGGTCCTAACAAGCTCCACTGTTCTTCTCTGTGGTTGCTGGCTGCTCTCTCAGGAATTGCTGCAGCCTCTTCAGCACCTCGGAGCTTGAGCTCCATCTTGGGTTTTGACAGATTCAGTTTGGGCAGGGTAAAAGTTTGCATACTCCGACCTTGCTTTGATAGATTGACCTATAGATAACTGAGTGAATTTGTATCAGTGTCTTAAAGGTTGTAAACTAAACACGTCTACACCTTGTGATATTGTCTTTCAGTTATAGCTTTAAAGTGTCACAGTAGTCTTGAGGTCAACAGAAAGAGGAGGGAAGTCGTTTCCTGGGTAAATAAATAGCCCTTGCCGTAGCAGTTGTTTCAGGAGGCAAATGCAAACAGACTCCGACAACAGCTTCAGTCTGACACTTGGCCCACCTGTTCAAAGTCAACGTCACATGGCTTGTAGGGACCAATCGGGGTGGAGTGCTCGCCAAGCCACATCTGCCGGCGCCCGGTACTGTCTTGCTGAGCGAATGAGATCGTGTGTGCCACCCTATTCCCCTCTATCAGTCTCTGCCATGCCCTCATCCTAATGAGCGAGTGATGGAGGCCGGCTGTCTGGCCTCCTGATGCTTACTGATGCCTGTCAGGTTTTATTGCATGTTTTGCTTACCCAGCTGCCTACTGCATTTATGGACTCATTCACTCTGCAAACTCCGCATCATCCTCATTCCCCAGGTCCATACTTCTGTGCAACCACCCCCAAAAAAGGAAACATTCATGGAATTAAATTTTACTTGCACAAGAACTAACTTCATGCCAGTCTCCTCTGTCTCTTTCCTAAATATTTCCAGAATGTTTCCACAAGAAAATTATTTTGCATCTTCTTAGACCGTTTCAAGGACAGATACCTTTAGCTGTATTTAAATTATTACAATAAGAATGCAGACCTATATCCCACAAACACCTTGCAAGACAATTTCTAATTATGTTTCTGTTAATATTCTTTGTTTTTTATTGAATGTATTTAAACTCACCTTTACTTTGCTTTGCTTTTTATATTCAACATTAGTTTTTACTAGTGAGTTAATAATGCTTCAAGAGAATTCCTTAATTAGTGGGCATTGTGGCATTCAGCTGTGATCAGTAACACTGAATAGATGCCACGTCCGTTATGGTGATTAGCATTGCACTGCAGCATTTCACCGTTTCTCCGTCCGCCGTACTGGACAACTGTCAGTTGTGTTCATGGGATCAAATTCTTAAACAGCACAGAACACTTGGATACTTTATTGATGTGGATTAAAGAACAACACGGCTGCAAAGTACACTACGCTGTGGTCTTTTTTTCCAGTTATTGTAGTAGAAACCATCCCAATATCTCACATCTTTCTAGATTATTTAAAGGACAAAAGCTTTTATCTATATTTTAATTATTAAAGTAAGGATGCAAAAGCTAAATGTGTCGCTAATTAATCCCAAATGACAAAGGAGTTTGAGATGATTGTAATGTTTCAATGGATGAAATTTGCTTGGCCATCTTTTTATAATTGTGTAAGAAGACTTTATTAATTGGTGAATGTTATTTGCTATTATTATGAGATGGGTCAGTTTCTCAGTAGTTGGCATGTTACCTCACACCTCCAGGGTTTCTAGGCATCTTCCCTCTGCATTGTGTGGTTTGTGTCTTCTTTGTGTCATGTGGCTGTCCGGGGCAATTAGACTAATTGACATCTCTAAATTGCCCATAGTGTGTGAACGTGTGTGTGCCATATGATGGGCTAGCATCCTGTATAGGGTGCAGCCCAGCCTCGTGTCTCGTGCTGCCTGGGATATACTTCAGACCCCACAGGGATTGGTTGATGCAACAGGTATAATTATTATTTTTGTCTATATGTGTTATGATAATGCAGTATGTGTAAAGTTGTTGTTGTTTTATTTCTTTTTGTGCGTGGGCCGCAGCTGGGATACAAACGGTGCTAATCCAGGTCCTGGGGCCCTGCGCTGCCTCATGCCAGCGCGCTTTATTTCTGGCGGCTGGAGTGGCACCGTGGGAGTGGCTCCTACGATAAGGCTGATTGCGCACTTTCAGACAAGTGCTGCTCACAGCCCTGCCCGGGACACCAAATGTCACTGTGTTCCGGATGTCCGGGGAACAGGGGCAGCAGCCCCAAGCCCCCGTCGCTGAACCCGCTGCTGCAAACATAAATATTAATGAGCATTATTGGTTTAAAAATAGCAGTATTACACTGTCAGCATGAGCTGTATAATATAGGCGCTCCATTTGTTAAAAATTGTCTGATTGAGATTTACGATTCTACAAAAAAAGGTTCACTGCTCATAATCAAAAGGTTGTATCTTAAGACGTTTTTATTTATTTATTCTTTTTTCCTCCCTTGTGGGAGTAAAATTAAAGGATAAAACACTCACATGAGTTTCATATAGGTAAATTAAGCCATTTATTTGTGACTATCTGAGCACAGTCGCTGATACATAATGCTGGTAAAGTTAATTCTTCACAAGACCTCTGCTGGGAAGTTAAACCACCCATGAAGCAGCATACAGGAAATTAATTGGGCTCCGTTTTAGGTCTCAGAGTCCCAGAGCAGAGCAGTGATCTCAGGTGACACCACAGAACTGTTAGAGCACTTCTATGAGGGGGGGTCAGAGTGGGGGGTGCGCAGGCCTACTTTTTATATTTTACGCCGGTGTGTTTCTTAATGGATTTTTTTTTAACAAAGTCTTTTAATTTTTTTTTGTTTTTTTTTTGTTTTTTTTTTGCTTAAGTTAAATTTAAACCCTCCTCATCTTTATGGATGGTTACATGCTGCATATGATGCTTTTAAGTCTACTGACTTCTTTGGGCACACATGCAGAAATTTGGAATAGTCTTAGTGATGAACATCTCTGTGAATTGCACCTCGTAAGAAAAGACAAAACCCAGCTCACTTCAGAATATTAAATCAGCTGGAAACCAATAGCTGACTTGCTATTTAAATATGTATCTACTGTTAAATTATCAATCAATGAATCAATTAATCTAGGTGTCTATTTATAGCATTAGTTTACAAAGTGGTTACAGATTTTAAAAGCGAAAAAAAGAAAGAAATTAAAATAAGCACACAATAAGTGAAAAAAATATGAACTGGAATGTATTTAATAAAAATGTAATAATGAAATGCCACCAGAAACACAGGACTTTAAGCGCCACCTTACAGGGGACTTTAGCCCATAATACTCCTGGGACTCTAGCCCCTATCTTACCAGAGACCCAGGCCCCTACCTCACAGGGGACACCAGCCACTGTGCCTCTGCTACTAAGACATAGTTTACACTTCGCTTCCCTCTGATCTGATGCCTTCTTGGCCTTTAACCTTTGCTAAATAGCCTCACAGAATTGTGACAGTGACAGGAGTATCTGCCCTCTTCTCAGGGAGGTTTACACTCTATGGCCAAAGGTACAGGGACACCAGCCTGTCCAGCACCTCACTGCGAAACCATGGGTGTTCATATGAATTTGTTCAGTTAGCCTTGAATTTGTTCAGTTACTTTTCTGTTCAAGCTGTCCATTAGATGCTGGAACATTGCTGGATTTGCTGCTGTTCAGGTTGGATATTGATGTTGGGCGGTACAGTGTCGGCAGTGGGTATGGAGTAAATAGGAAAGTCCTGTGAGTAACCGGGGTGTCAGCATGCTTCTGGCCATATGGTGTACTGTATGTCTATCAGTCCGTGCCCCCCCCCCCCATGAAAACTCTTTTCCTGTTTTCCCAAAGCTGGCTAGAGGAATGCACTTTCTGTGTTATCAGCTCAGTGGACTCATATTTGTTCAGTGAGCTGTTGCTTGCCCTGGCACCCAAACCCACTGCCCGTTGTGGTTTGTGATAAGCCTTGTAGTGACAGATTGTGTTTTACGTTCCTTTGCTGCTCTCTCTGATGTTTGCTGCCAGTCCACATTAGTGTTATTCACAGGGCTGTAAATCGTATACCGCATCCCGGTATCAGATGCCCCGCTCTATCGCTGCCTGATACGGTGACCCCCGCGTACTCGCCGCATCCCCCTGGCCCGCCACCTCCTCCCTCTGGAAATCCTGACGCCCGCCGCGCGTTATCGCCTCTGATCCCGCCACCGTGCCCCCGTGTTTCCGCTCTTCTATCAGAGACACCTCAGCGAGATGGACTCCACCGGCGGGGGAGGTCTGGGTGGAAATTTCCTGTTGACGTGTAAACTCCTCCCTCACCCTCCTAGCTGTCCTCGTGCCGGGAGATAGACGTTTATTTTCAGTGGAAAGGTGAAGGAGGGTTTCCTGGATTGTATCAGTCGCAGCAACAGCAGGGAGCCCAAGCCTGTTTAGGGAAAATAACCGATCCAGTTATTCACCTCATATTCCGTCATTGTTTCCTCTTATTCCTCCGCTGCCAAAAGCCAGTGAGTTCCTAATATGCCATTTCAGTACCACTCCTTACCAATTGTCTGAGAACATTAGAAGACCCTGAGCACTAGACACTTTCAAACCCAGGCTTTTAGCTCAGCTTAACTCTGGTAGCTCCATTATGCTTATTTTCCTAATTCACCTTTATCTGTTTTTAATTTATATTCTCATATCTTTTTAATTTTCTTTGTATTTCTCTCATGTATAAAGCACTTTGACCGTGACATCCGAAAGGTGTTATATAAATAAGCTTACCTTGCCTTACATTATAAATGTGGCATGGACACTGTTTAGGAAGGTGTTCCTGAAACCAGTCCTTGGGGGCCCTCAGATGGTCCACATTTGGTGCTCTCAATTCCCAGACAGCAAAATTCATACATTTAAAACCAGATTTGCAATATTGCTGCCATGAACACGTATTAACTGCAGGACAGCAGGTTTGTTTTTTATAAGTACAATAAATTCAGTCTATATAAATTAAGGTCCTAATTTGATAGTGTTTATTCATTGAGTGCATCTTTTGTGGAGAAAGTTTTCCCGGGCCACAGAGGAAACATGTCTGCTTCCCCCCAGTCTAACAGCAGCCTCTGTCATTCTCTTCTGTTTGCACACTGACCTTTTTCTTATATTAGCAAGGGACCTTAACTTTGTGCCTTGGGTTCGTCCTGTGTTTAGACAACTGTGACATCTGCCCTGATAGTGTCGTAGTCTCTTTCACCCCCCCTCCCCACACAACACCACCACCACCCTTAGACGACTTGCAGCTCTCTAGGCCTTATTGGGATTTCCTATAAGTTCGGAAATGGGCCTTGATGTCCTAGTGTCAGTGACCCGACTTAATGGCTTCTGTCTTAGTTTCCATTTATACTGACTGTCGACTCTGCATTGAACTGGAGCGTTCTTTCTATGCACTTCTATTTTGAATCTCAGTCATTATGAGCTGATTGAAATAGCTGCATGGCCTCGCATGACTCATGGAAAGTGTGAACTCCAGGACTCCTGCTCCTGCTAACCTCATCCCAGCTGAGGTTTCCTGTTTGAAAACCACGTGCAGACCTCCAGAAGCTGGAGGAAACGACACGAGGAAGCTGAATGTGTGGAAGCGATCCCGTTGGTCTGGAAGTGGGATCCTTAATGTAGACCGAAGCGATGTACACCGGGGGGCTCGGCGCTGGAAGCCTAGCCCTTTGATCATGGGAATGGCACCCGTCTCCCACCGACTTTCATGTTCACATGCCCCATGTGGTTACTGCACCCAAGCCGGGAGGAGCTTTCAGCAGAAAGCTGACATCGTAGCAAGCTGAAGATAACTGGCTTATTCTCGCTATATTTATCCCCCTACAAAGAATGATGGATGGTCTCCCACAAACCACTGTTCGTTTTGCTTACAAAACTAGTACAGGGGCTTATCTGTTGCGTCTATAAACTTTGTTTGTTTGACACCAGTTTCCTCTTCGTAATAAATATGCACTTAATTGCTTCCTCTAATGAAATAAACGAGGTGCACGGGACTAGGGCACGGCTGTTGTAGCTACAGTGCCGCTGTCATGAAATTGTGTGCGTAATTGGATTTCTGTCAGCTGCTTTTAGACGTTTGGAAGCATAAATAGACTTGCTGAGTCCATCTAACGTTGCTGAGCTCATTTAAGCCACCAAAGCACAAACGATGCTGACAATATCCCATGTGTATTCTCATGGGAAGTATTTAGTTTGAGAATTTGTGACATACAGTGTAGACTTGTTATTTAAGGCTTCTAATTTGATGGAACAATTAATGGTAGAAGTACTTTTGATGTTGATGCAAAAGTCTCTGAATTCTCTGTAGGCAAATTTAAGCCCCATGAATTGGACTCCGAACATGTTACCTTTCTGTAGTAAATGTAGTGGGTGCAGTTTGGCACATGGAGTTGTAGGAATGATTTCGGGGCATGTTAAGCTACTGCGCGATTGCGTCTGTACCTAGGCTGATGTGAAAGTCAGCTGTGCGCATCAGGGGTACTGACGGGTGTTATGGGGCTTCCCGTCGCTTTCAGCAGAACCACATTTGCATTGGGGGGCTGTCAGGAGTATTTCAGCCATGGAAAGAGATGGGCATGTATCAGATGTATGTTTAAAATATTGCAGGGCATTTTGTCATATACTTACAGAAGCCATGTTTTATTTCTTCAGATTATATGAGAGCTACTAAGCGCAAACAGAAATGTGTAACCCACATTTTTGGTTTATATATGCAGTGATATAAAAATCTGTCAGCAGTCACTTCATTAACACACTGCCACTATTTCTTAGGCTGAGTATAACTGCGAACTCTTACACATTACAACTCTGTAAAGACCCGCAGGGCACAGGGTAAGATAATGCAGAGTCAAGTAATTGTGTACAATGTCCCTGCCTGCAGTCTCCACGTCCTTTCAGGCACGGGCTGACGTTTATGTGCCTGACAACCAGCTATCCTTTCTCCCCCCATCTGTGACGAATTTTCAAATGATGTGACGTGATTTCTTGAGGCAATCTGCCTGGATTTAATCATTTTGGATGCACACTGTCTCGAGAATCTCAGAATCGCTCAGAGAACTTTGTGTTTGCCTGTTTGCTCGTTTGTTTGTCTCGAAACTCCTTTGGTTCCTGGTAAAAAGATGACATTTGAAACGATTTACATGTCTAACTGTACTCACACAGCCTTGTTACCAGACAGATTCTGGATGATGTATTGCATTTGGTGTAGTTGCCTATGTATGACTTCTACTCACTCCAGAATGCTGCATTTTAAATAATCAACTGCCGCGCCCCTTCTTGCCCCAGAATAAGCAAACCGTTTAGTGGGTTTCGTCTTAGAAAGCCTCGAAGCCAGCAGATTAATTGTTTCAGACCAACCAGATGCAGCATGACCCATTCAAAAGCTTTTTCAGAGGCGCACAACTAAGACTGTGGCCTGAGACCGATTTGCTTCATCTGGATCAGATCTGTGCCGAATCTTATAAAGACAACGTGTGGTGCCGTGGGAATGACCCCAGATGTGATTGTTTGCGTGGTGATAGGATTGTTAACGTTTTCTTTTTTTAAAGAGGCAGAGTAGAGGAATATTAGAAGGCTCCAGGGGAACGTCCTCCCAAACGTGTGGGGGTAATAGTTAACGTCAATGCAATGTGATGTGGACTCCTGTGGCTGCTTTGTACATGAAAATCTAACATCACGTTTCTTTGCTTGGGGTTGACCATGCAGCAGCCACAGGCCCGGCTTCGATGGTGTGCCAGGTGCTACAGGCTAACATGTGTTGGCTTTGCTTCCTGGCTGAACTTCAGAAGCTGTAGCTTTTGTTCACCGCCGGTCAATAAAAGTCTCGCTGTTTGTCAGGATATTTTTTTATGTCGAAGATGCGTCTAAAATAGGAAGCTAGTGACGTGTTATAACTCTGTGAGTGATCGGAAGGTTGCTGGTTCAAAACCCTGCAGTATGTTTTATTAAGAATAAGATGGGGTAGGTGAGATGAAGGTTCCCCTACTATTTTAATCTAAACAAAGAAAAAACATTTTTTATGAGCATTTGTATGTTACAAAAAGCTTATATTTAACTGAATGGCATTCAAACTGAGAAGCTCTCAAATCCATAATTTTGTTTTATGTGTTATTTTTAAGTAAATGTTTTGTATTTCTTTACCAGCATATACAGACAATCAGAAGTTTGAGTTCCCCAGCTTGAAACTGTAATTATCTGTGCTCTAAACTGGATACACTTCTCTAAACACATGATGGTCTTAGGGCTGGGCAATGTGGCCTAAAAATTAAATCTCTGATTTTTTTTCAACCTATACCCGATTTTAGGATTTTTTTTCCTCATTAAACAAAGACATTATTCAAACATGCAGTGCACGTTTATTTCACATTTTCTGCTGTATAGATGGGGCATGGTTACTTCGGTAAAATACTTTTAGCTTCGTAGCTCATATCTGGGGTCAATTTTATTTAGCATCAGAATGGACCCAGTTTTTTCCACTGTATATATGGGTACCAGATTTTTGGCTGTATGAAACGTCACCACATCTGTAATTTCTTTCAACCTGGATCCCTTGGCATTGCTTGGAAATCATGAACAGGATGCCGCTATTGTTACCACCTATTGTGATCACAGTTATAGTGATCAACCACGTGTGTGGGACAGAATCATTCCTGTATGAATACTGTATAAATAATTTGCTTAGTAATCAAGTAGTCCATTTTCAGTGTCCATTTTGTTTTTTTTTTTTTATACATGATAATATATAGGAAACAAAATTTAATTACCGTATTTTTTTTAACTTCACTTCGATAGCCCTACTTTGCCTTGCAGTAACCATTCTGCTTCTGGCTAGCGACCAGAGTCTATTTTGCATGTAACTTAGGCTCCATGTTAATTTGCTAGTTTAAAGTGAATCATGTTTTACACTTTACACATCGCTCTATACCAAAAATTTGAATTAATCGATGGAATTTATCGCCCAGGTCTAGATCGTCTAATTGACCCTTGATTCAAAATTTCGGCAAAGAAGATGAGTGTGAGCTTCTTCAATGACCCAAAACTCAACTCAACATTGTGTAAGAGCAATCTGGTTGAATTATTGAAGTATAACTCAGATTAATAATATAGCCTCCAGACCACTGGGACTTACACGGGACAGGAGAGTGAAAGTACAGCTACCTGCAGACAGCCTGCCTCCCTGGAAATCGCTGCAGATGAGCTGGGGAAACGTGCTATGTGATCTCCTGCTGGAAGCTGTTGACAGAATAGCTGTTGTTTGTGAAGCTGTTATCAAGGCAAATGGCGGCTATTTTGGGGAATTCTAAAATTAGAGACAATATTCTTTAGCACTGCTTTGTTTCTTCTGCATATATTTTGTTTTTTTGTATTTTAAAGAGTTTTTCATTCTAGTAAACACTATGAAACTATGCAAATCAATTAAACATTTTTCTTGATTGATTTTTGATTTGATTTTTGATTTTTCTTGTAGACTTCACAGAACCCTCGTACAGTACTGTCATGTAAAGCAAGGATTATGTACATATTAAATTATTATTAATATAAAGCTTTCAAAACAGTAGCTGACGACTGTGTTAAGAAAATCTGCTCAAAGATAAACAGTTTTATGTTCTCATAGCAACAATTACTGATGGAAAACATGTTTCAGATAACATCTGTTGTAAACAAAAAAATTGCTTAGACTATTTCAAAAAGAATGTTTGAGTAGAAGTATGTCAGATCCATAATTTTACAGTGTAATAAAATGTTTAATCAAGAGTTTCCATTCCTTTATATAACTGAATATATTATAATTAGTGTAGCTTTTTGGAATTTATTTTGGAGCAGTTACACATACCTTTGTATATAGGTAAAGCTGGGCCTATGCGTCAGACCCAGACTAAGCTGAAGGCATTGTAACTCTCACCTGGGGTGGAAAGCCTGGGAATCCCACAAAAGGAGCTATGGTCATAGATCAGGGGTGGGGGACCTGATCCATGTAGGGCCGGTATGGGTGTAGCTTTTTGGGATGACCTCTCAATCAGCCAATAACAGTGGGTCCCCAGGACTGGATTTGAGAACCACTGCTTTTGTATTGGCTAATTGAGAGGTCATACCCAAAAACTTGCAGCCACACTGGCCCTCCATGGATCAGGTTCCCCATCCCTGCCATAGATAGAGAGGTTTGCTCCGACCTGATGATGCCTCTTGATGCCTCTGCAGCTCTCACCAGGAGATGCTGTCTGAACAGTGGATTGAATCACTGAATTTATTCTCGAAGTCTCTGGCCCACCCTTTGATTCTCTGGGTCACTGCTGTCATGACAAATGTGGAAGTGAAAGTTTGAGTACCAAAGTGGTAGCTTCTATGTCAGGAGTAGCTGGATCTGGCCTTCAAGTGGCTTTAGTGTTGCAGGTTTGGAGTTGGTTGGTGACTGATTTATACCTGAAAACAGTTCAGTGATTTATTGTCCAAGTAATGACTTAAGTCATACTTTGAGCCCTGAGATTAGAAGAAAATCAGCCTACCCAATGACCTATGGAAACTGGAATGGTATACTCCATTGACCACCAATACATTCAACTACAATTGAAAACCAAAATCCCTGATTAGGAATATGACCGGAGAGTGAACTCCACAGTCTTAAAGTGTGAACTCCCTGATTGTGATTGGATTTGGACTGGACAGGTTAGTGTGTGAGAGACCCAGCTGTTTCTTACTTTAATCTGCGGCATGCTCGAGCATGTGGTGCTGGGGGGGGCACACGCTACATGGTCTGTAAGGTTCCCATTAGCTCCCATTGAACACGGTGCAGGACCCACAGGGTGTGCAGTGACTAGAAGGGTTCACAGGCCATAAGAAACGTGTTTCTCTGGCAGCCTCCTGCAGCTGCTTTCTGCCATGCCACCAACCCCGAAAGTGAGCGGGGGAGGCTGGCATGGACACAACTGTCCCATTTTTTCCTCTCCCCTGTCTGTACCCTGCTGTACAGCTCTGCATCCCTTTGTTCTGTGCTTGGCATCAGCTGCTCTCCTGAGTGTGCTCTGTTTTAATACACCATACTGCTTTAAGTAATAGAGACAGGCTGAAATAAACATTCCCGCTTTGTGTATTCATTTGCTTGCTGAAGTCGTGTTTTCATTGACATTTAAGGTTTTTGAGGAAGGAGGGAAGAAACCTTAGTTATCTCTCATCTGTGAAGATTAGAGCTGACAGACGAGTCAAAGATGTTTAAATTTATTTATCTAAATTTGTAATGCACACCTTCTCCTGCCCTGTAGCAGTAGTGAATGTAATGAGCCATTGTTTGCTTCACATATACCTGCAGCAACATATGCATGCATATAATTTATGCATAACCCGGAGTAGTATATAGGCTGTGTTTTTCCATGGTTTGATGGTGTGTTGAAAGACGGTACACCCTCTAGAAATGATTTTTTAGCTCGTTTCTGTAATGTACAATGGCACGGGCCTCTTTTTGACGTTCTACGTTCTGCCAGAGTCCTGCTGGACCACATAAACAGTGTCTCATAATATAAATAGACACTCCTCAGTGATTTCTAAACACAGTGATTTTTGAAACCTATAGTAGGTTTATGGCACTTGCTGGTGATTAGCGTATGGCGAAAACAGATGCAGAGTAACAAACAAATTCTGCTATTGATTTGCAAATAGAACCATTACCAGACATGCTGCTGTGTGTTTTAAAGGAATACCACATTTTAGGTTGAATCCTGATACATTTTAGGAAAATTAAACCAAATTTTTAAGCGGGACGTCTTCTATTTTTTTTTATTAATTATATTCATTACCTATTATTTGATTATTTGTGGTAAGTTTTTATAGTGAAGAGGACACTGATCTGATGATTACCCTCTGATTGTTCTAGTCATACGGGGCACCGGAGATTGGATACGGACACAGAGGTAATTGCAAAAGTTGTTAGCCACCTAATCAATGCTTAACTGAGTGTGTGTGTGCACGTGCGTGTGAGTGCTTGTGTGTGTGTGTGCCGTGTGGGGTGGTGGGGGGGTGTAGGTACTCCTGTCCCGCCATCTATCCTCAGACCTCTTCTCCTGATGATGGTATGATGGTGTTGCTGGCTTGGCCATTTCTACCAACATGAAATAATTACAACTGGTTCCCGGATCCCCCGCAGACACCAAAATCCGCAGATACCAAAGCCCCTTTTATAATATGGTGTAGTATTTGCGTATAACCTATGCACATCCTCCTGTATACTTGAAAAGATCTCTAGATTTCTTATAATACCTGATACGATGCAAATGATATGTAAATAGTTATTATAATGTATATTTTAGGGAATAATAATAGAAGCATGTACATGTTCCTTATAGACGCAAACATTGTAGTACATATAGAAAATGTAATTATAAATGGAAAGGTTACTTCATTTGAATGGATTCGGGGTCGTGCTTGGCATGAGGTAAATTCAAGTTTTGCTGTTTGGGACTTTTAGATTTTTTTTTTTCTGGGTTGGTTGAACCCGCGGATGCGGAACCCCCCGATACGGATGGCCGACTGTAATCTCATAACAAATGTCCATCTAATTGGTCCGGCCTAAGGGTTAAATAATTGCATTGAAGTGAGGCACAAAGGGAAATTGCTGCAAGATAAGGGTGCCGTATTGTGCGGGGGTGCTGTTGCTTTGCAGAAGCACCCAGCGAGGTGCTTTAATAAGATGTTACACATGGACTTGAGAGGTCTTGGAGCTGTACTAGCAGGGCCATGTTATGGTATAGGAGAGGAGTGCTGGTGTTTGGATATGGAATCATTGTGACAAATGCAGCGCTGTTAATAAGCAGGAGCGTCGGCTTGCCAGCACTCTTCAAGCCAGCATAAAACAGTTTAAAGCTGGGCTTTATGGCGACAGAAACGTGACCCCTCCGTGACCCTGCGAAGGTTTAGGAGCCCGCCAGCTCATTACCTGCAGCTGCAACCCCAGAACATTGTGCACGAGGACACACTTTGCTGGGACGGACGTGAGGGAAGAAATATCAAAGAAAATCTTCAAGAACATGACAGATTTTTAAGGACGTCTTCATTGTCTGCTGTGACAGTTTTCATCAGCCTGTACTGAGAGTCTGAAAGTGCCGCAGCTTCTCTGTCTTACTGCTTCTCATCTGTTTAGTGGAGGAAGTTGGAAGTCATTTATTGCATCAGATTAAGACTCTGAGGGCATTTTCCAGAAATGCAATGAAAAACCTCTGCGTCTCAGTCAGTCTGTACTAGTAAATCAATATCTGGCCTCCCTTATGTTATAAAAACACTGAATTGTTTATTGAGAACATAAAATATGTTTATAAAATAATACATTCAGTGTATTATTGGAGACATTTCAGCATGTGTTAGTTGCTTGATTTTTGTTCTTTTTTTAAACAGTACAGTATAGTAAAAAAAAAAATATATATATATATATATAAAAGTATATTAGCATGGTTCCTATTTATTCACTTTAAGTGATAATGCTCTCTGTATATTGTATCATTGTTTTAAATGAGTCTTTTTCATTACTTTTCATTTTTACTTTATTGTCTTTTAGTCTTTATAATGTCTAATCACTTCCAGATTACGCTGCTCATTGGAAAACCCTGCAGTGGAGTAGAGTTATCCCCTTTCCCCTTCATTCTCCTCCCTTAACATTATTTATTTATTCTGATTGCACATCAGCCCCTCCATAGCTGGCTCGGGAACACGCTCTCAGGCTTCGTGAGAGCTCCACTCATACATGTTGCAGTGTTGTACTGATACTGAATCTCCCAGTATCTGGAGGAAGATACTGGGGAGGAACTGGATTTCAGTTTCAGTTCAGATTCATCAGATCAGTATTTCTGCGCTAATTAAGGCAGCATTGACATTGCCATGAGATATGTTCAGGAGTAGAGGTCAGATGATATGCTGCATGACATGACTTTCCTACCAGGAAACCAAGGTACGTTTTCAGGTTCTCCTGCTGTTTTATATTTCTTTTGAAGTTGAAAATTACAAGGTCTCCACAGCAGAGCCGATAATTGAAACCAACATGCAGAAGCAAGTTCTCAGTTGTCCCTCTGACCTACGCTGCTGTGTGGGAAATGCCAGGCCTATGAATGCGGACTGTGTCTCTGTGGCAGGCAAAGTGACTTTGAAATGGTCGCCTTCTCCCACTCGCAAGTTTATCGGAAAAGCTGATCTCCTGCATTTGGTTTGATAATGACTTTGAATGGTGTATTATTATTTTTATTTTTTACTTTGAGGGTTAATAATCCTACTTTGAAAATATATGTAAGACCTAAAAATGCTTCTCAGAAACATGACTGCTGAATGTCCTGAAATTCTTGGAGCATTTTGTGGTGAAAGGGCCATTATAATGTAAATTACAAGTTAATCAAAACTGTTGTCTTGATAGATTTAAATTATATTATTGCTAATGTATCATTTGCATGGTGAAAAGTAGAATTTCAAAAATACAGTTCATTGTTTCTTTCCATATACATATTGAATCCTTATGTGTGATGCTTTGAATTAATTCCTGCAGCTCAGGAGCAGGAAAATTAACTAAATTATGCCCCAAAAAAGAGGACTCTCCTGTCAGTTAGTGTTATGGGTAGTTAAAATTTTGTCCGGAATTTAAGATGAATTACAGAATTTTAGGTAATGTTCATGCATTACCATTGTATTACAGTGCATATGAAATGCTGAGGAACATTTTGGTTGTTTCTAATAAGCAACTCTAACCCAGATTTCAGCATGCGGTATGAAAACGCCGTCTGTCTCCTAATGGGAGAGAGAAAAATCCACACTCAGTATCAAAATCCCTAAATCCTATTTTTCTGTGTGGAACAAGTACTACTTATCCTGGCATTGTTCAGATTAAATTGTCAAGGATATGAAGGGCTAGGTGATGGAGCATGTGCCGTTGGAGGTCTCGAGTGTCAGAACGTGACTTCCATCCAGGGGGCCCTCTCATTAATGTTCTGTAAACCTTCTCCGGGGCACTTCCATATGGGGTAGGGGGATTAGCGAGCACTCAGAGGGGATCCCATTACCGCTGCACGCTGCCGTGTTCTGGCAGTATCCTTGCAGGCTGAGCTCTCGCAGGATCTCCTTCCTGTGGGCCTTTGTTTTAGGGCCTTGGTCCCATATGTGCGGCTGGTGCTCCGGACTGCCAGTCTTGTAAAGGAGATCAAATTTTTACACTTCGCTTTTAGGTCAGGGGCGAAACAAAGACCCTCACACAAATGATACTGATTAGCTAATTATTTACGTTCGCTGGGTTCACAACTTAAGCATTAAACATTAAGCGTTGTCATGTGCCCAAACTAGGATTCTGCGTTTGATTGTCTTTGCTCCTGAGAAACTCCACCATGCTTCCTCCCTGGGGTCAAAGGTGTGGTACTGGGCTGATCTGGGAGCTGTTAGTGTTAGTTTGTGAGTATGAGGGGATTCCCTGTGCTGAAGTTTCCTTCTGTTCAGGATGTACCACTGCTTTAACACTGTGTAATTCCCAAGATAGACTACAAACTGCAAAACTGGGACTTCAAAGCAGATTGTTTTTTAGGGTCCTTTCTGTATTTACTGACCACATAAAGCACTCACTTTTAAGTCAGGAAAGTGAACCTTGATCTGTGTACGTAACAATGTACGCAGTTTACATAATAGGCCTAATTAATAATTCTGCCGAGAGGTTGTTGGAGTTCTGAGGACCCTCGTATTTAAGAAACACCTCTGCTAACATACAACATGTTCCCTGAATTGTGCTACCCTGTCTGCTTTTTGAATAGTGGTCTTATTAGATTTGTGCATCATTTGAAAGATTTTCTACAGCTTCTAACTGGGCATTCACTGGAAGGTCACCCTAGCTGCACTTATACCTAGGCGACAGCCATATGCTTGTAATGTGCTATTCGCTTCAGTTATATGTTGCTTGGGACAAACGAGCCTGCTAAATGTAGTAAGTGTAGTGAAGTAGTCGGTGCCTAAAAGTGGTGAGAGCGCAGTTTTTATTTATTTAACAGTGTAAAGCACTTGGCTTTGAGCTGGAATCTGTCATCGTGTGCTGATCCCCACTGTGGCCAAAGGCGCCGTGTACAATATGGGGCCCGTATCCATCAGAAAGCAGTCCTAGCGCATTATGCTGGGAAACGTCACGGGTCTCCCCCCAGATCATCTGCACACATCACAGGCAAGGTGATTGATTGTGGAAATATTGGGGTCTGCTTTCCAGACCAGCTAGGAACAATGTGTCTATTGTATAGCTGTGTTAACGTATTGTTTCACATAGCAACAAGCTTTTTTTTTGTTATTCTACATTTTGGGTTATAGTGCAGTATAACGTATTTAATGTTTGCATTAATTTAGCAAATGCTTTTCCCCATGCTTTTAGGATGTAGAATCATATTAGTAATCATCAAATTGCATCTTACACTCAGCGGGCAATATTTGCATTTTTGATACATTTGATACATACAAATACATTTAAATCAGGATTTTCTTTTTGGCAAATGCAAATTGAAGAAAACTTTAGTAAACACAAATAATACTTAAACAAAATGTGTTCATTTTAAAAAGTGTACGTTTTTAGCATTTCTCTTCCCTAGTGAATTGCCACGTTTAGAATTGCATCATGTACAGGAGTTTCGATAAAAGTTGGCTGATTTTAATCCTATCCGAGAAGTCTGGATCAGTAGTTTAAGAGATGACTGTCTCTCTGGACTTGGAAGGTCTGTGGTGCATCTGGGCCAAGTTCTTCTTAGATGAGTCCCCACCTGCCACTCACAAATATGAGCCAGCACAACGCTGAAGGATTGACCCCCCCTGCCTGCTTTTTAGGGGCCATGGCCCATGCATTTGAAGTTTATCTCAATGTTTAACTTAAAACCGTACAAAGAAATAAAATGATACATGATAAATGAAGAAATTATATATTTTTTCCACTGTATAGTACTTAACATGGTGTAAATGTGAACCCTAACCATCCTCCAGCCTGAGCGCCATGCGGTGATGTGGTCCTGTCCCTGTCTGGGCCTCTGTTCTCATTTGGCTTGGTCTTCCTGATCTGCAGGCTGTCATTGTTCATAAGCCACACGTGTCAACGTAGAATATGTTAGTTAAATGATGTATGTAATATGTAAGGCACTGATATTTGAGCACTTTAAGAAGCAATAGGACACAACAGGGCACAAGGCTGAAGTACATCCTAGACGGGATGTCAGTCCATTACATGGCACATATATACAGGTAGGGTGCTTTTCCACTAAACTAGGTACCGGACTTTTGGCACTAAAAAACTGGCACTGCCTTTTTTCCACTGACTTACTGTTCATACCGGTACTTAGCCAGTTGGAGTACTCGTTTGGTACGGTGGTACTTGGCGTAGTACCGACTCAGAAAATGAATATAAGTGAAGTCAAAAATAAGTGATGATAATGGATATGTGGGCAAAAAGACCCAAGCTTTAATTGCATGCAGTGGTAAATCACCCTTATACGCTACTTAGAATCATTACAGTTCACCTAACTGTCTTTGGATTGCAGGAAACCGGAGTACCTGAAGAAAACCCAGCAAACGGGGGACATGCAAACACACACACACCCAGCAAACGGGGGACATGCAAACACACACACACACGCACACACGTTTGTATTCCTCCTTTAGTGAGGACCATCCATTCATTTCTATGGGAGAAACCCTAATCCTAATCATGACACCCTTAAGCCCTGCCTGGCCCTTACCTTAATCATAAGTAATTAAATAAAATATACAAATTTTTGCATTTCTACTTATTTGATTGCATTCACATACTTTTATAAAAATTAAGTCTGAATTAGTGAGGACCCTAAAAATGACCTCACTAGTCATATTAGTTGAGGATTTGCTGTACTTGTACAGCAGAACCTGCATACGCACACACACAGACACACTCGGGATCAGCACTCTGGAAATCTTGGCCTTAGTATCCATCCATTTTCGGAAGTGCTTGGAAGATAACGTGTTTATCTCAAGGGTACTGCTGTATGAGCAATCATTCGCTACGGAAGGGCCAGTGCCTTACCAGAAACTGCATGCATAAACAAGGATGTATTCAGGATGTAATAAAAAATTTTAAAAAGTTAACAAAATAGATGAATGAGTAAACAGATGCGCTGCAGATGTGGCAATTTAGAGTTTTGGGTTCAGTATTAATATATTGCTAGGTCAAAAATCCAACTATCACTTTTGCCTCACACCTCCTGTGTTGGGGGTTTGAGTTCTGCCTTGTATGGGTGTATGAGTATAGTTGGGAGGCGGTGGGCGGGGATTATGTATGCATTACATTTTGGGACCAAATGTCCCCACAAAGTGATAAAAACCTGTTATTTTTACATTGTGGGGACCACAAGGGGAAACCCAATATTATAATCTGTGAATGTATTCAAAAAGACTAAAAAATCTTGTAGTTTGTTTGGTTATTCATGGTTAGGGTTAGGGCTCGACAGGGGCTAAGGTTGGCATCATTGTGATTAGGGTTAGGGCTCGACAGGGGCTAAGGTTGGCATTATTGTGGTTATGGTTAGGGCTCGACAGGGGCTAAGGTTAGCATTATTGTGGTTAGGGTTAGGGCTCGACAGGGGCTAAGGTTGGCATCATTGTGATTATGGTTAGGGCTCGACAGGGGCTAAGGTTGGCATCATTGTGATTAGGGTTAGGGCTCGACAGGGGCTAAGGTTGGCATCATTGTGATTAGGGTTATGCCCATAGAAATCAATAGACCTCACAAGTATAGCAAATCCTCAATAACCGTGAATCGTGAGGTAATTTTTTTCGGTCCTCACTATTCAGACTTAATTTTACAAAAATATGAGAATGCAATCAAAAACGTAAAAATACCAAAATGGACCCTCACTAAGATATCGGAATATAAACGTGTGTGTGTGTGTGTGTGTGCGCGTGTGCACTATATCTGTATGGGACTGTTCTGTGGATATGACCTGTGTAGAAGGCCATCATCTTGCCAAAGCCTGTCCATTCAGTCTGAATGGCTGGGAAGCACTTATGTAAGAGTGACTTTCCCAGCCCTTAGCTGATTAGAGGTCAACCATTTCGGGTTTAAAGTATGAGAGCAGCCTTAGGACCAGTCAGTCACCTATCGTGGTTAATACTAATGACCCATTCTTATCTCTAGGGAAGCCTCACTCACTTTTAAAGTGCATAAACTGACATTGTATGCTCTAAAGATAGAACATGTAGACAGGGGCTTGGCCAGGTATTTGGAGATCAGAAGCAATGACATTTTATGAATAAGAAAACGTAGAAGGAATCTGGAAAGGGGGCAAATTGTTTGTCATTGTGCTACAGCTTTGGCCTGTATATGATTCCTTCTGTGTGCTGTAGCTGTGTATTCACTTAGCGTCTGGGTGATCTGCTGCTTATGATATATAGACTTCAAGGCAGGATGTTAGCTTAGTATGTTAATGTCATTTACAAGTGTGTAAGCATAATTTCTAATGTAACAGCATATTCAAATAGCAGTATGTCAACATTCTCAGTATGTCACCGTGATTCTGGGAAGCTGGTCCGAACTGCCGAGTTGGACAGTTCTCTGTGTGAACACGAGAACGCAGTGGCGCTTATTCAGTTTTATTTCCCCCCTTTTTTCCTTCTAGTTTAGGCTTGGAGTCGTGGAACTGCAGACCATTCCAGATCCAGTAGAAGTAATCAAGGACCTGATTGGCCATGGGCTGGAGAAGAGTGTTGAGCTTCAGGCCAGAAACGAGCAGCTGCAGGAGGAGAATCGGCGACTGCGGGAGGAACAGGAGCACATCACCTCCGAGTAGGTGGCTGTCAGGAGGAAGGGCTCCAGCATCCGCCAGTGGGGTTTTGCCCCCTCTACTTTATAACAACTATGCATAGAGCAACAGTTTGGGGTGTTTTTGTTCTATTTTAACTTTTAAAACTCTCAAGTAACTATTTCCTGGATGCCCAGTAGATTTTTTTTGTGATTTATTGGCTGTTGTTACAGTTTAAAATACTCTTAAATCAGTTTTGATGCTCACTGCCATCTTGGTTTACTTCACTGCCTTGTTTGATTGTTCAGGTTAGAGAGGTATGTCCAGGGCAAGGAGGTCCTGGAAAGGGAGCTCTACACCCGCTTTGTCTTGGTGCTTAATGAGAAGAAGGCGAAGATCAGGAGCCAAAAGGAGAACATTAAGAAGTTGCAGGAGGAGCTGGAAAATAAGACGCCAAGGTAGCACCACAGCTGAAATGTACAGCTACACCAAGTTCAGCTTATACTGTTACACTGTGTGACATGAACGCTACTCAAGCCCTTACATTCACATTTATGGCATTTAGCTGACACCCATATCCAGAGTGACTTACATTACCCAATTACATGGATCTCCCCGGAGCAACTTGGGGTTAAGGGTCTTGCCCAGGGACCCACTGGTGGTTGTGGGATTTGTACTGGCGACCTCTTGGTTCATAACCCGGATCTCATACCACTAGGCTACCACCACCCTTCCTCGTGTAGATCACTATATGTATGTCCCTACTCTCCAAAAGCATAAGCCACCAGCTGTATGTGATTTTCAGAGGAATTGATAGGGAAATGTATAATAATAGATACACATTCGAGAATAACTGCGTGGCAGTCAGACTTTGGTGTTCTTTCCAGTCAGGAGAGATTTATGAATGTTATATATTCATTAGCACATCATGACAGAAATAGTCTACAAAGAAAATTCAAGCTGACAGTACTCTCTACCTAGATGTAAACAGTGTTCCCAAATACAACATGAATACTACAAAACAGCAGGAAAAAAAAGGAACCCAGGATCATGTAAGCATCAACAGACTTCTGTTGTCGGTCTTCAGACCTCAGCAGTATGGCAGCAGATGAATGGAAGTGACCCCTATGGGCAGACAGCCCGAAGAAAGGTTTGTTCTCCGAAAGAACAGCGCTTCTTTTTTGTATGAAGCAGAACCCACATTTAGCTCCTTGGCAGTCATGCGCTCGTGGTGCATTTTCCGCCTCACTTCTATGTTGCTTTGGACAAAGGTGTCTGCCAGACTGATGAGATGTGATTGCAAAAGGCCACCTGTATGCAGATTTGAAATCAATTTTTGGCAACAACAAAAGCTTGTGTAGAGAAAATCTTTGATTGCTTACCACGGAAAGCACTTGATTCCAGTATGGCATGCAGATGGGTGTGTCTGGCGTGACCTAGATGACACACCATTAAAGAAACCAGGCATTTATAATGTATACCATGGATTCATGAGTCACACCAAAATATTTTGGAGGAAAATGTCAGACATACAACGTATGACCCAACTTGTACCAAAAATAGGTACTGCAGCAGGACAATAATTTATTTCAGCAAATTTACCAAAGAATGGTTGAAGACAAAATATCTTTGTTTTGTAGCAGTTGAATCAGAGTTCAGACCTCAATCCAATAGAGATGTTGGGCAGAGCTTAAAGTAAATTGTTTCCATAAATTTAGCGCATTTTAAGTTGTTCAGTGTGCAGTGAGGAATGATGTGTAATTAGTAACTATGGGAAACCTGTAACTGCCACCCTGCCAGATATGCCCCGGCTTTCTGGATTCAAAAGAGTGTTTTTGTCTTTGTTTCTCAAGCGCTTTGAATAATGAAAAAGATTTATGCATCATTCACAAGTAGTGTTTGCGTCAATCTGAATAATCTTACCCTGGTTAAGTATGGAGTTTAGAATTTCTGTTAAACATATTATGGGATGGAGTGACGTGGTCACTCAACGGTAGCACTAAAATGATTACTGTGCCTGTGTGTGGGGCTTTTCCATCTTTTCTCTGGGGGATTAGCTGTTTTTTTTAATTGCTTATAGTGCAGGGGTAGGCAATATTATCCAAAAAGGGCCATTGAGGATGCAGGTTTTCTCCCTAATTATGTTACTAATTAGAGGACTGATTGGCAGAGGAGTTCTCACACCTGGGTTTGAACAGCTGGCCTACACACCGGCCCTTTGCTGATAAGATTGGCCACCCCTGTTATAGTGTGTGAGTGTGTGGCATTCCATTCAGGGTGCCCCCTGCTTTGGACACTCAGCTTCCAGGCTTTACCCTCTACCGGATAAGTAGTTATGATGGGTGGATGGATGGTGGAGTTTCATGAATGGATGGATGGATGGTGAAGTTTTATGGGATTATTGAGAGGTGAGAAGTTGGAACATGTGGAAGCACCATTCTATGTACTAATTTAGTGAAATCCATAGGAAAATTAATTTTTTAATGACTCAATATCTGTACAATATGTTTCATCATGTCATCATGTAATCCACTGAAGGAAACTATGGGAGCACAATTAGATCTTTAGCCTAAATTTGAAAATGCACACAGGTGCTGATCTAGTGATGTTTCTAGAAATTCTGTAACAGGATGTCTGTAATTTGTTTTGCTCTCTGGTATTTTGTAACCTGGTGATATTTATTTGCTGTGCTCAAAGTGTATCCTGCGATCTGTGTTCATGAACATTTATGTTCCTTCTGATGAAAGTGCCTGTTGATTAGTTATGTATTAATATTCAATTGGGATATCTATACATTTATTAACAGCTTATTCAATACATCTTATGAGGTGGCAGGACATCATTGGGCACTCACACTCACACACACACATATATATGGAGGAAAATGTGTGTGTGTGTAAACTCATACACTACGGTCAGTTTAGAGTTTTACTTAAATGCTGGTCCATGGACTGTAGGAGGAAACTGTGGTACCTGGTGTGTGGGCTATATACAGGAACCTCACTGCAGCCACTTATAATCCGGACCTTGCTCTTCCAGTAATCACCCGTGGCTCATAACCATGGGTAAGGATTGGCTAGGAAACCACCTCGTCCTGTGACCCCCACTTCAGCACCGTGGACCTCCTAAGTGCTTGCAAAACTGCAGTCACTGAACTGATTAGCAACACACAGATGCGCACACACCTGAAAGGAGCTTTTCTGAGGGTGCACCACGGCCACAGACTAGGAGGTGCTTAGTCCCGCTGCATCACCGTCGGCATCAAATCACTCAAGTATGTTGGATTCCGGCCATGACTGTGCCTTGATATCCTGTCTGTATTAAGATCGCCAACAGAAGCAAAGAGACGATGTGCCCTTACCAGAGGCCAAAACCCACTCTAAACGGGTATGATTTTGTGCCAGGAGTGTAGACATGCCTCCTGCTGCATTCATTCTGTGATTGAATAGCACATGGTAGTGGCTCTGTACCTGGTATTCGTACAGAGCCCCACAGTAAGTGCTGAGACACACGGTCATTTGCGCCTTTTTCCAAGTCCACAAAGTACATGTGGACTGTTTTGGCGTATTCCCACAAACCCTCACTCTACTGTGCAAAGGAAAAGTTTCAGTCCAATGTTCCATCCCCTTGGTCCCAGTAATCCAATTCGAGCAGAATACTCTGCTTCTTCTTGGGACCATTCATGGGGGTCTTTGTTGGGCCATCGTTCGCCTGGCCCCTCCCCACTGACCTCTTTAACAAGGGAGGCCCTATCAGGAGCTCAGTCCCCAGCATAACTCTGTGGATTCTTCAGGCACGTAAATCCCTCCACTGCAATCGAGATCCTCAAAAGGCTTTACACTACCTCTGTTGTATTTTTTAAAGCTACTGAAAGCAATGTCAGAGCAGGAGGTAATATTTTCATGAAATTAAGTCCAGTTTCGGGGTAAGGGAGCATAGTTTTGTTGTCTGCTGGTGTGAATACCGACCAGATAAAATTTCTATAATTGCATTTATAAATCACTATTAAGGTCAGCTGCATGAAATGTAAATTGTGTAACTTATTTTGGATTTAGCATTTGCCAAACAACTGTAGAAGTAGGAACAAGGACAACAACAAATAATAATTACATTTATGAGACGTTTATCTGAAGGGACATACACCTAAGAAAGCAGGGTCAGCCAGTTCCTGGAGTAATCGGGGTTAAGGGCCCAATGGTGGCATCACTCTCCTCTCCTTCCTTCCCTGCCACTGTACCACTGTTCATCTTGCCTTCAGAAGCAGAATCAAGCACCACATTCCGGCACCTGCCTGCCCCTGCATAGAGGCAGAAATTTCAACAACTGTTCTATATAAACTTATAAAATATATATAAACTTTTCTTGCCGCTGTCGCCTCTGGCTTGCTCACTGGGGGGTTTATGTGGCAGAGATTATGTAAAGTGCATTGAGACTATGTAATGCTGTAAAAATGCGCTGTATAAATAAAATTGCATTGCATTGCATTGGATCACTCAACCAGCTATGGGATTTTCAGCCAGTGATCTTCTGCTGATGGGCACAGAGTCCTAACCTGCAGAACATCATACTCAACACACAGTACTAATACTATTACTATTACTACTACTACTAATACTATCACAACTACTACTACTACTACACACTACTGTTACTACCACAGATACCTGTACTACTACTACTGCTATTACTATTGTTACCACCACAAATACTACTACTACTGCTACTACTACTGCTACTACTGCTACTAATAATAATAATAATAATAATAATAATGATGATGATGATAAGCAGGTCTCTTACCTAGTATTCTGCCTGATTTCCCAGGAGGGAGGCCAACCTGGCAAAGGGCAGGGCCCCTTCAGAGAGTGCTGGGAGTCCATCCAGAGGGGACGACACCTACGAGGGCAGCACGGATGAAGAGCATGCTGGGAGCAGCCACTCACCTCCAGCTCCGGAGCGGCCCACTGATGGTGAGATAAGGGCCCTTTGTCTTCCCCTAGATAATTACCCCCAGATGCCGAAATAAATACCAATAAAAAAAAAAAACAAATCTATATCTGCATGTATGGGGGTACACCACAAGAGAGCCAGGCTTGCATTAATCATTCCCGTATGAACCATTCTCCTATTGCTCAACAAAATTGCAAACAGCAGTTAACTCTGGGCACTCGGAGGCCGTGATTCAAGCCTCTTATTCACATCTCTTTGAAAAAGGAAAAGGGTTTTGTATTCCCATACAAACTATTGGGATCCATAATTGAGTTTACAATTAGCATTGCAGGGGGTTTCTGGTGTGCGGCCATTGTAAGGTTTTTTAACAATGTGGAGGATGCTAAACGGTTGATTTAATGTTGGTTCTAAATTAGGTTTTTAAATTACGGGCACCCCACAATAATGGGCCATTGTGTCTTTTTATGAATAACCTTGTAAATTTTGAAGGATTGCTAAGGGTTAAAACTCATACTGGGGTTTGTAGCCATTTGCTTAGTGCTTTGTCTTGTCTATTTGACTGATACCACAGGACATAATATTTTCCAGGACACATACTTTTCACCTATTTGGCAATATTGGAATAGTTGTTTCTACTGACACTGGTACATTGTTCATATAATAATATAGCCAAGAATATCCTATTAATTAAAGCTAAATGTCAAACATCATCTGCATATAAATTTACATAAAACGGTAAGCAAACAGCCCAGAAACAAAAGCCCAAGTGAGAAGCTTGGTGAGGGCCACTTGTTCTCAGATTCTGGCAGCCTACAGATCTATGCAAGTTGTCACTGTAGCCAAGCACTTGAACATCTGACTTGTTTGGCTCTCAGGGCTAGAGATGTTAGCAAAGGAAGGAGTAGTCAAGCATGGCTAGTGTAGGCCCTCTGAATCAAAGCAAGCCGCCATCATACCATACCTTCATTCAGAATAGGCATTTCCCTACTTACATTAAACTTTAGTACATCTGAGATGCATACAGTTGAATTAAGCCCTAATGCAAAAAGGTGACATACGTCAGTGAGAAAATATATACTTTATCTTTTCATTTACTTAATGTGTGTCCCTTATTATGTATTACTAGTACATTTCTGGCTTATATGTTTTGTGCTATAATGGGTCTTCAAGGGTATGGGAAGGTAAATCTGACTGATGTAAAACTTGACTTTTGTAATGGTTTGTGGAATGGATTACTTGTGTCAGTCGGGACCTGCCTGTATATCAGAAAAGGAGGGGTCACCTGATACAGGCCCATGTGCAAACTCACTGCGTGACTATATACATGCTGCTTCAACAATGGTGGCCTCTCTCTCGCTCCCCCCCCCCTCTGTCTCTCTCTGTCTTCAGTCATGCTGTGGTTATTTTTGACTTCGGGTGTTTCCCTCGCTTGCATCCATCAGGTTAGAATGCGTAGACGCAAGTCATAAGTAATGACATCAGGTCCACACACATCACATGATAATTAATTTCTTGGATACTGTTTCCCCCCAAAGAAATATTGGCCCAGAGTAGCGTCGGGTTGCAGTGCGGAAACCTCCCAGATGTGTTCTTGAGTCAGTGCTAACGTCATGGCAAAAGGAAACGAGAGTATGGAACTGCTGCAATTTCAGCCCATTTTATGTTGCTCAATTTCCCTCTTTCTTCACCGTTAAAGTCAGCAGCAAAGGGGCTGCCTGATCACAGGCTTAGTGTCACTTTCCCATTACTGTAATGTGTCTAATAAGCATTTCCCTGTCCGTTCCCCATCCCAGAAGAAACAAATATCTCTATAAAATCTGATTGTCTGTGAGGATTCGGCTTGATGAAAACTGAGAATTGTTTACCTTTATTCATTTAAGTCACGTAACTCAGAACTAATACTTAATCTCCTTCTATGTTTCTAACTTTGTTACTTTCAGAATGTTTGTACATTGTATTGCCGATGGTGTTTAAGAGAATAACAAGTTATTTGGTCATTTCCACAACTGCTACATTGATTTATTTTACAGTAAATAATGTTAGCATGTATCTATTCATCCACCAATCCGTCTTCCAAGGCTGGAGCACATGCTTTAGGGGATACTATTCCATCACAAGGATCAATGGCATAAAATAAACCTGAATTTCAGTTTGTCTGATGTGTAATATCTGAAACGCCCCTTTTTCGATTACGCATTTACTACAGCATTATTATTCCGTGTCATTTTCCACTGGAATATGATTTTACGTTGCCATGGATTTTGGCCTTCAACACATAACTCCTCCAGCATACTCTGTCTGAATCAAACTGTTGCCCCAGCTCAAAGAAAATATCTTACAGAATTGTCAGGCTGCGTTTTTTAAGGTAAATGCATGTGGCACTAAATTAGCCCTCCAGGACTGGAAGTCTTGGAAAAAGAGCTCAGACCCTTCCAGAAACTCGCTGTGATTGATTGCCACCAGGAGGGAAATGCTTACTGTTTCATATGTAGTTTCAGAACCTTGACAATGAGTCAGAGTCCCCGGAGTGCTATAGTATTGGTCCGGAGCCGGGGGGTGGGGGTAAAGGGCTGGAAGATATGTGCGTGTGTGGGCAGTGGGGGGCTGCCCTCCCAGGGGACTGTGAGGTGGGTTACCTCCAGCAGGACTTTGTTGAGAAACAGCAATGCTGTACACGCAGCCCTGTTTGGGATTACATCGCTGTGTATAAATGTGGCCCTCTCAATGGGAAGGACTAAAGGAGGTGTCTTGCTGATGTTGTCCATGGTAGCCAGCCGTCCAGCCATCTGTGCCATGTGTGGATTTAATGAAAGCTTTACTGATCACTGGACGTGTGCCATTTTCAGTAAATTGCAAAGAGGCTTTCTCAGGCCAAAACATTATCAGCTTGTTAGTTTACAAAGTATATGTGATTGCCTTAATGAGAACACAAATATATTATCACATAACTCCATAAACTGTTTTTTGCTGGTAAACTGGGTCCAGCTGCTCCAGTAGGACATAGGAACAGCTTTGAAAAAAGAGAGTTGGGCAGTTGGACTCGTTACAGATGCCTGCAATGCCGGGGCATTTTTACCCTTTTGTTCTGGATGACATTAATACTGACATGCTGCTTCTTTGATGTTGCATATTTTTTTTTTTTGTTTTTTTGGAATATTTTTATGGAGCCAAAGCAACCTTCATTTCTCATAAATTGAGATGGAGCCTACAAAATCGCAGAAATATGGCCCGCGAGGCTGAAATTACAAGATGGTGGCTGTTCAGTGACTTAGCATGATGTAATTATCGCTGTTGTTCATTTATATATTATGCCGAGGGTCTTAATGATGTTGTATCTGCGTCACTATTTTGTGGATTGTCGTTCTAGCCAACCCAGATGGTACTATTGCCATTTGCATGTTTTTTTCTTGGTGTGCGTAAGTTGATCCTAAAAACCTTATAATTCTAACATAAAAAAATCTTAAGTATATCTTTTATTTAAATAATGTATTTTACTTCCCACCATCATTTAAGAAAAAAAATCATATTCATTGGGTTGTGTTGTAATAATAATAATATTTAGATCATTGCTGTGTTAAACTGCAGGAATGTGATTTGCATCTCTAAATGATAAGCTCTCTTTGCTCCAGCAGTTTGATCTCCCCTTTCTTTGGGTGGTCCCAGTATCGGTTTGCTCATGCTGCCTCTAGATACAAAAGAACAGACTGGTTACCAGTGAATGATGCAAAATTTCTCACTAGACCAAAACTTCCAGCTTATTTTCCCCCAGCCCGTCTGTGGGAGGAATAAACGACTGAATGCAGGAGAAAATAAGCAGCACTGGAAGCCGACACCCGTAATGGCATTTTCTGCGTCAAAGTGCTTCTTCCTGGTCTGAGAGTTAAAAAAACAGGCGACTCTAAGTAACACTGGGTGTATAACAAAAGCCATTATTTAGCCTGTGATAGCGCTTAATTAGAGACAATATGGCAAAACAGGAAATGTTTATGGGAGCAGGATTTAAGAGTCTACAAAAGAGATTACAAAAAGAGTAATTGGAAGCTGTTGAAAGGACTTGGGTGAGAGCAGGGTATGAAAATGAAGTCATATATTCCAGAGAATCAGATGGCAGATTGACTGTTCATAGCTACAGTGTTGTCCCACAGGATAAAACCCAGAGGTGGACTAGCTTTCATGTTTGCTAGAACTAAACAAATTAGAAAACACAAGCATGAATTAAAGATCTTAGGAAAATGATTGAGCTGTTCGATCGGAGTCTTTTGAAGTAGGTTGGTTATTGAATTTATTGTTTTATTCTTATGTGTGATAATGAAATGAGGAGACTGTTCCATACTGTACCGAATGTGCCATTTTTCAGCACATGATCATTAAAGGCACTGCTGTAATTTAATTCAGTCCCCTGACTTGCTACTAGAACCTTCTGTTCATTCTCTTTCGAAATGTATTCCTAGTACAACTGCTTCTGTTGCTGAATAATTTTGAAGTTAAACTCACTACTTTTCAGTTAGACCCTGCCCCTGCTACAATGATTAAGGATCGCTCTAGCATTTTTTCGGCACCCATTTTCCACTTTCTAAACTGTACTTTCTCTCCTAGAATTGTTCCTTACATGGGGAAAACTGCTGCAATCACTCTTGTTCTCAGAAAGCCTGGGTTAGACCCCACTCAGTTGAAATCTTATGGACCCATCTCTAACCTTCCCTTTGGGTCAAAGATATTGGAAAAGGTGGTTGCTGCTCAACTCAAAGATCACTTGGATGCCTTTAATCTGTACGAGCCATTTCTACCAGGCTTCAGAGCCCTTGACAGTACTGAAACTATACTCTTTAGGGTTGTCAATGATCTGCTCATGACTGCAGATTCTGAGGCAGTCAGCATCCTCTTACTTCTTGATCTCAGCTATGAATTTGATATTGTCGACCACAAAATCCTCCTCTCCTGCTCTTTCCTGCTTTTTATCCAACCTTAGCTACTACCATTATTATGTCTCGATTATGTCTACCACTCTTCGTCACTCTCCAACTTCCTTCAAAACATCTCAATAGACAGTATGTTTAGAATTCTGCTGCCAATTTGCTGACGTATACTAAAAAGTTTTCACAAATTTCTCCTATGGATTTGCCCCTTGCTGTCTATCTGACCTTGTACCTCCCCATACCCAAGCCCATACGCCAGTGGTCCCCAATTTTCTTTCCCCGAGGGCCAAATTATGTAAAGCAAATCAGGCTGAGGGCCAACAAATACACAGCAAAATTCCTCTTAATTCCTCTGTACAATTTTGCAAACTACAAGCGGCCAGGGGTGGAGCCAGAGGGGAGGCCGGGGTAGCACTGGACCCCTCTGAAATCTGATTGGACACCCTAGGTGATTGACTTAGTTTAAAATATTTCAACATTTACAGACTCCGATTGCAATTGATTGATTGAGAAACACATTCATTGTCATAGTCTGTGTGCCCCTTGAAATAGCTTTGGCCACCCCAAGTATAAAAGTCTAGTTCTGGTACTACAATCGGCAAACCGCTCGGCACAGGCGAAAAATTTGTTTTGTGGTTCACATGGTCAGCGGCGAACCGGCTTGGCACTCAGTGAAAGCTACTGGACGGGTGAAAGTTACGCCATGAAATAGCGCATGCCATAAAAATAAGTGTGATTGTAAAGTGTTTTTCGGCTTGAAACCAAATAAGTTACAACATTTTAGCACTTGCTTTCTTGCTGTTTGGTCGAAAACAGAAATCAGTAGAAAAAAAATAATTGCGAAACTTTACTTTCAATATGCGACACTAAATGGGAATTTAATTTAGTGAGGGAACTTCGTATGAATGGTGAGGGTCAGTGCATTTCTTTTTTTAGAATTACAACTCTTTGACTATGACTTTAAAGTGACATTAAATAACTCTGGGTACTGGAATATTGCAATTAATAGTTTCTCTTCCATGTTGTTAAGTGGTTTGGTTTCCAAGTTGCTGATCCTGCCCATCACAAACCGAATATTATATCTGGTTGGATGCCGCTTTGCTAGAGGTCAGCGAACTAGGTCAAAGTTCAATTTATTTGAACTTTTAGTGGTGCCGCAAAAACTGGGCGGCGCTGTGCCGGCGGTGAGCGGCCAAGCTTTCCCCATTCACATACAACGGCGCAAAAATTTCGGCGCTTGCTGTGTGGACAGCGCCTTATTAGGGGCCATATATGGTTTGTGTGGGCCGCCATTTGGGGACCACTGCCATACACTAAAATCCTTGGATTCGAAATTCCTCATGGTTCTGAAGTTTAGATTGTCTTCTATGGGTGGCAGGGCGTTTAGTGTTGTTACACCAAAACTGTGGATTGCCCTTCCACAAAGTTTGCGAAATTTACAGTGCCTTACAACATTCAAGCTCTGGTTTAAAACACATTTAGCTGGCCCAATGGTTAGGGAAGTGCACTTGTGATTGAAAGGTACCCACAGAGGTACCCTGAGCAAGGTACCGCCCCAAGCACTGCTCCTAAATGTCTAATTGCCTTAATTTCAGTACAGCCAATTTAACAACTAGTGCTGGGCGGTATACCGGTTCATACCGAAAACCGGTATTTATTTTTGTTATGATATGGATTTTTCTTATACCGTAATACTGGTTTAAATAGCCTAAACAACGTCCGGAATGTGGTGCAGCGGAAACTGTTTAACTACCATAGTGGCGACTTGCCACAACCACGATGTACCAAATGATACACCAGTGGTGGTAAATCAACTTAATAACCAAATCAAAACCGTATTGATTAAAAAAGGAACGGTACATTTTTATTGTCAAATACGGGACAATTCCGTATTTTAAGGGACGGGTGGCAACCCTAGGTGCGACACGTCACAGCCGACCAATTTCCCATTCAAGCTACACAACTCAGAACAAACATGGCTGCCTCCACAAACACGCTGTTTTTGTTGTTATCTGAGCATAAAAGCTCATGGAAAGACATTTATTACTTCACATAAAACACCGCGTGCGATTATATTCATAACTAGTAATACATTTAATAATATAAATATCTATAAACTAGAGAAGCAGTAAAGCACTTATTATTGACTGTGTAAGCTGCCATGTTGAAATGCTGTCACGTGGAATCTCGTACAAATCCGCCTTCAATCTCGGAAAAGGGGCGTGGTTCTGACAAGAAGGGGCGTTTTTGTCCGAGTTGCGACTTGGAAAGAGATGAACGAACGCGGGATTAGAGTTACTGAGCCGTGAAAATGGACAGAGAAGCTGTAGAAGACAGAAGAACTTTTGCTGAAAAAAGGAGCCATGTCTGTTGTCTGGAGAT
>JAODKN010000114.1:26483653-26498643 GCA_026774425.1 Petrocephalus zakoni
TTCTCTTCATTAGTGCCACCCCCTTGAAAACTGTATCACTTTATGGGGCCATGCAAACCTGTATTACTTGTGTGCAATAATTATAATAAGTGTATATAATTTATATATATATAATGATATAATAATTATAATAAGTATAATTCCCATGGCAGTAGAATAGGTTATTCCTAGCCATTGTATTGCGATAATTGATGTGGAAAATATGGTTAACACCCACTGGTTCATGGGGAAAAAATACAGTTGAATACTGTGAAACCGTCATAATATTGAAAAATACCGTGATATAGAATTTTGGTCATATCGCCCAGCTCTATTAACAACAGAGAGTAATTTTGTTGCAAAAGTTAGACAGTTAGCTTGTTATAGAGACTGGGTTTCTCAAGCGGAATGTTCTGAAGGGGACACTGGCAAATCCTAAGGTAACAATGTCCATTTCTAACTAAACAGTGTATTGAGCTAGAAAGTAACTAAAAATGGCGTATCCATTTTACTGGAAATGAGCTGACTGTTCTAATCACTGTATGTAGTCCTGTTCGAAAGCAGACATGTTACTTATGTAGTATACAGAATGGGCGAAATGAGTGACCTAACCACTGTGATTACATTCCTCCCTCCTGGTTTCTCCTTGTGTGCTGTACAGCTGCAGAAAAACCTGGTCGTAGTTCCTTTGATGACAGCCTGACTGACATTATTGATGTTGCACCTTGTCGCAAACGTCGACATCGGCATCTACAGAATCCCCAGGTAGAGGTCAAGAAGGTATCTGAAGAAACACAGCAAAGGAAAAGGTATGACTGATCACGTCTTACTAAATTCTCTGTCACTAAAACAGTTCCATCTATGTGCCTACAAGTCTGATAATTGTTCTTCGGATTTTGAAAGATCTTAAAAGGAGCAAGCCACAAGCTGTCTAATGTACCTTCTTCCACATAACATACAGGAGATAAGTTTGTGTTTGCTTTTTTCCTTATACAAGACACCAAATTTCACATCATCAGTGAAGGCAGCTAACATTAGTGTTGGCTGTGTATTGGACATTCTTAGTCTGTTAAAATAACCTAAAGCTAAAAACAAACCTGTTACATTGTAACCAAACCCAGAACATAGATTCCATATGAGTTTTTAAAGGCTTTTATTAGCTCTTTATTACAGTGTGTTAGAGTCCAGTGACTGACTACAGTTGTGTTATGTATGTCATCTGCCTGGTTTACGTTCACCGTGGAACCTCCCATTCATCTTGACTTGCCATTTTCCCAGGCTAAGTGGCCATACTTTTTAAAATGTTTTCTTGGGTGTGTACTTTATTGAGGTGGAGAGGTCTGTTTAGTCTGTTAATTTTTTTTATGTCAGTTCATGGAGTCCCTGACATATGGAAAAAATTATTTGAGGTGAATTTTCAATCTTTTATAATCAGTCTTTTCTTTGCTGTGGTCCTGCTGGTTTTAGCAACTCCCAGTCCACCTGGTAAATCCCCCGGCACTGCATTGCATAACTATGATGTCGCTTCCTTTCCACGCACAGTAAGCTTTTGGTGTGTGATTTTTCTCCACTTTAAAAAAAAAATGGAAAAGATTTGGGCAGCTTGTCAGGATAATGCTGTACATTGTGGTCTGGTAGACATGAACAAGGGCTGGAAGAGAGCCTCACAATCCTAGAAAGACACCCCTGGTATCCCAGAATGAAAACAATGTACTGACTTCATGCAAGAGAAGCATAAAACACCCAAGCATCAATGGGAGCATTAATTACAGCTGTTTTTTCCTGTGTTTGTTGACTTCTAGTCCATTAGTCAACAGATGTGTGTGGTTTAAAACTGGCTATTATAGAGTGACATAAAGGTTTGGTGAATTGGTTAATAAATGGTTAGAAAATTGTTTCAAATAGTCACTTAATCTCGGACACCAAAGGAACCATTTTACTTAAGATGTCATTTACATTTACTGTATTTAGCAGGTGCTTTCTTTCAAAGTGATGCACAAGCGAAGCGATTGGCACATGGCATGCAGCTGTCATGGAGTCGACTAGGCATGAGTGCAGCTAGACTGGGCTTCCAGTGAACGCCCAGGTAGGAGGGTAAGCAGTACTGGGGCAGGAGCTACACAGCCGCTTCTAGGCAAAGTAGGAAGCTAATAAGACAACTATTCAAACCAGCAGACAGAGTGCAACACTTGGAGCATCCAGGGAACGTGCGGCAGTGGAGGCTAGCAGAGGTCATTCTGGAATCCCGTCAGAGCGTCGCGTGATAGAAGCAGGTCATGGGCCGTGACTGCATGCTGAGAAACACTGCAACTGAGAAACACACCATCAGTCCACACTATGTGAATTGTATGGGAGTCAAGTATTATGCAGTGCAATACTTTGTTTTAATTTCATTTTCAGTATTTAATAAACAATGGTAAATAAATTTAAAGTGTACATTAGCATCTGTTCCTTATGCAGTACGGGGCCATGGTGAGCCAATAGCACGGGCGCAAGGCAGGGGACATAATACTGGATGAGATGCAAGATATAATTATGGTAGATTTTAATGCTGCTTAAATAATAAGTATATGTCCTTTTACGTTATGTTACTTGGAAAGATATAACGTAGGTGCTGTAGTAACTTGAGTGGTTTTGCAGGCATCCTGTACTGGGGATCCTCCTGTAAGCCTACAGGGACAGGCAAGCCGCCGTCCGGCTGGGGAGCAGGTGGCCAAACGTGAGGCCGAGTTCGGTGTGGAGGGCTTTTAATGTAAGTGCAGTTACAATCTGCTGAATACATCCAGGAGAAAAGGGAGGCGAGTGTGGTGAGGTCTCTGGGGGGGGGGCTGCTCCTCAACTGGCCGGACGCTGCAGCAGCGTTAGCCAAAGACACGAACCCAATAAGCATTTCCCCTTTTAAGCTGCTTTTTATCATAGCTCATTAATCCTTCTTTAACGCGAGTTACATTCTGCCAATTAACAAGTCAATTGTTACTTTCATTTTATGGACCAATGCTCCTGCCATTTTATTCGCCCATTATGAAATAACAAACACCTTTGTTTCGCATTTAAAGAAAAACAGATTTATAGTGAACCCCCAGAGAGCATTAAACCCATTTTCTCCCCCCCCACCCACTAGAAAAACGGGCTCTGTAGCATGTCATCCCGAAGGACTTTTTTATTGCTTGATTAAAAGCCTTCCAAGAAAAGTTTCTGTATGGCAGTAATTGTGAAACTGCGTAAATGTACACAAGATTACGCATGAGAGGAAAAAGTATCATTATGTTTCGTTTTCAGAGTAAGTTTTGGTTTGCTATGTCAGCTTAAATGACTCAAGTTCTGTTATTTGCTTCCTCTCTTCTGAGATGGTGGATTCTGACATCAAGATTTCCAAAAATTTTTGCCTGAGCTAAATTCACTTCAAATCTATCCTGGACATAGTGTGGATTGTACATCGCTTTTGCCTAATTAAAAAAACAGTTCTATCCCTGAAGAATTTGGCTTGCCTGAATTGACCTGTAATGTAACACAATGCTCGGTGTCAAACTGTTGCATAAATTGAACCAATAGCCAGTATTGCGAATACAAATTAAAGAGCGTGGCAATAGTCACAAAGTAAATGTGTCAGTGTAAGACTAACAGCGACAGATCTTCTTCGTGGTTGCCTGGCAACGTTCAGCTGCGTTTGAATAAGTCACTTGGATACCGTTTCCCTAGTTCTGAGCCAACAACATGGAAGCAATTCAGGAAACTTCAGCCTCACCCAAATCGCCAAGCTTCTGTTTTTTGTTTTTTTTTTTACTCCTCATTTTACAGTGCAGCACATACAGTGCTGTTCGATGGGACGGTAATCGGCCACCTTCGTGGAAATTACTCACTTCAGGGATTCTCCTCTTGCCATTTATCTGATCTAGCAGCTTGTTCCATCTTTAGCACTTGGTTAACCTCATACTTTCGTAAGGCCCAGTATTTCTCAGTGAGGTTTAAGTTAGGCGATAGAGGAAGCCAGGTCTAAATTTGATCACCTTTCAAGTGTTTCTTGGCCAGCCTATTGAATACATTGATGCATGGGAAAGGGCACTGTCCTGCATGAATATCATAACCTTTTTTAAAGCCGGTAACTGCATTGTGTACTAGTGTTTAATAAGGTATCTTCTAGCAATTGGGAGAAGATCAAATTCAAAACTGATAACTGTGCACCACTTTGTTGGTGCTTAGAGATGGTTAGACAGGCCCAGCCATGCTGCTCCATCAGTAGTCGCTCAAGAATCTGATCTATGCCAAAACCCTCTGTAAAATCAGTCTTGGTGACATGTCCATGCCCATGCTTGACGTTTTAGCTTGTGTGCCTTATTGAGTGGAGGTCATGTTTGAGCCTTTGTGACTTTAGCAATGTCACATATGTATTGTCTTTTGTCTACTTTCATCATCCATCCTCTTTGGCTAAAAGTTTGGCTGTTTCAATTGTTTTGTATCCCCCTGACAGGCACTTCAGTATTTTTCTTTTTTTTTTACTCCCTGTAAGGACCTTTTTAGGCCCATTTTAGTAGTGCAGGCAGACTCTGGGTTACAAACAAGATCCATTCCTAAGTCTGTCTTTAAGTCAGATTTTTAGGTAAGTCAGAACAGTGTTAGTAGCACCATGGTCCAACTTAAAATGGCACATGGTGTTCTCCTACCTGGTGCAATGGTTTTTATTTTAGTCCAATCTTTTATGATTGTCTTCATGGCAGTCCTTTCTTAAGTGCAAGTTATCTGTAAGTCAGACGTCATAACCCGCCAATTACTGTAATAATAATTTTCCTGATAATTCTCCACAGAGCAGATCTGGTCTCTTACTGAACTCCAAACAGAAAGTACTCAGATTTAATAGTGAGCATGCTCTGTTTTAAAACAGTTTATTCTTAACTGAAAATTCATCTGGACTGAAAATATTGGATTGAAGGGAAGCAAGTGAAATACACACTTTCCTAATAATTCTGCACGCGGTGTACAGGCTATTCGTGTCCTTGATGGCATGGCTTAGACAGTTGTTGGACCGGACCTCGATAAAGAAAGCTGATCTTGGAGCTGCCCCCTCTCTGAGGAGATGCACTCCAGAGCCATAACATGACGTGTGAAATGTTTCCATTCTTTTATTATCCGCACAGGAGGATAATTCAGTGAAAAGCACTCTGGTAATCGCACTTAGCCATGGGAAATGTCACCACCACCTTCATTATATTAGATGTAAGATGCAACAGGACTGCTGAGACTCTCTGTTCTCTGTCGTTTTGCTTGTGGGATCTATATTTTTGAAAAATGTGTTGACCTAGTGCTTTTCAAGTAGCTTTATGGTGGAAAAAAATGCAACCCATTAGCCTCCGGGTTGTGTCCGATCTCTGGGCAGATTGAGAAAAGTCGTCATTTACCAAGATCATTAAAAAAAAATTAGAACGGGTCTGCAGTTCAGATGATGCTTCCTCATTCATTGAACTTCCACCGCCTTCAAAAATTGTTCATACCTACAAGTGCCATCTGTTACTTCCTGCAGGATACTGTGGTGCTTTTCTCCTGTAAAGATGTGCTCATATGTTGGAAGAGACATGTTCGATTCCCAGTCTCCTCTATTACTAGAAGAAACAAAAGGGGAGCCAAAATCATCAGCTCTGCCAGTTTTACTTCCAGGTAAAAGCCACTTATTATTTGCTCTCTGACCATCGACTGCCATACCTGGCAGGTTGTTTGGACATGACAATCTGCCTTATGATTTTGATAGTTGCAGTTAACTTTCTGTTAGCCGCAGTGCAGAAGCCTGGAAACGCTGGCCGATCAGATGCAGGGCCTCTGATTGGCAAGTGCTCATATGCATGCTGTGTTAACAAGAACAGCCTCTGTTTGCCAAGAGGCCTGAATGACAGAGTCCAAAAACGTGCGGTAAACTCTAAATATTCCCCATTTTTTTCAGTGTTTCAGGAGGCAGTGCCCAAAAATTTTCTTGCAGAACATCACCAAACTGACATTATTTACAAACAGCTTTTGTGGTATACAAATATATGGCTTTATTTTGTTTCATAGAGCTGGATGGCGACGTACTGAGGCTGATGTTAGCTAAATCCAAAGACCAGTATTTCCTAATAATCATACATATAATGATATTTAAAACCCAGTAGCTGGTTTAGTTTCCGCCTGACTACTAAAATCTGCTTTGTTCAAGGCTTATGGAGAAATTAGACTTAGTAATTTAAATCTTTCATTGTTATTTTTCAGAGTAATATGTTGAGCTGGAGTATACTTTCCAGTATCACGAATCATGGATATACTTCTTCCACTTAATCCATCTAGTAATTATTCTAAAAGCTAACCACCAGCATACGCAGAGTGCAAAATAAATTCCTAGTCCGAAGTGACGTAGCTTTCCTGGACAAGCCTTGTGAGAAAGGGGAGGAGCAGAGGAAATGCTGAAACGGGAGCTTGGGGAAGTTACGACTGGGCTGTTTCAGGTCTCCGGCTGATGTTGAGGGTCACTTGATCCTCAGCATATTGTTAATTCAGGTTGACTTTTACTGCCTTCGGGTTGCAATTAAGTTTTTGTGCTTGAATAGGCCTGGGTGACCTTCGACCTCTTGTATATGTAACCGACCTTGACCTGTACTCAGGAACAGCCCAGCAGGGGAACAGACTGTTTTCCTGAGATGAATTAAGAGATATGTCACACAGGGAGATGGGAGACCCAGAGGGGCACATGACGATTGTAAAGTTTGACCTTATAGATGCTTGTACTTTTAGCTGGGGCACTTGTGCTATTAAAGGTGACAATTGCATAGGTGTGGAAACCAATCCCTGACTATTTGTTGAACCCACAAATGAGCTAAAAAACAGGAAATGAGGCAGTACTTAGCCAGGCTTATGGATAATTTCAGTTTGGAAAGCTGGGCTGGTTAATATGTGACTCTTTGCATCTTGTTGATAAGAATATCAGAAATATAGGCTCACTGTTAATACCATAACTGGAACTGACTGCTGTTATTTAGAATTTCCCTTAGGTGGTGCAGAATGTAATTGCGTAAAAAGGTACTTAATTTTGTTGCATTGTGTGCAATAAAATGCCTCTATGCATGTCTTATTTTCAGTTATAGGTCTCCATTTATAGGGAGGCATAATGGTCTCACATTTCCAAAGTTGTGGGTTTAATTCCTACCCACACCTCTGTATGTCTGGGGTTTTCTTCATATTTCTTCATATTCTTCTTTATATTTATGTGTCTGTATTTATGTGGGCTCGCTCATAGCTGAAAATATGTGGTTAATTTGTGCTTCTGTGTTTCCCTTAGTGTATGGATGTGTGTGTGTGCTCGCTAATGGACTGGCATCTTGTTTAGGGTGTCCACATCTTTGTGCCCCATCCATTCTGGGATAGCTGCCAGGCTGAGTGTGACCCAGGACCCGATAAGCTACTGATTAATGGATTTTCATCAATGAAGCTTCTTTAGAATGACGGATTGCCTTTTGTCATATCAGTCGCTGCATCTATCCTTTCATCTTCCTGCTATGTATAGGGGGCACAGGCGTGTTTTGGAGTGGATGTGAGGATTGGACCAGCACCTATGCCCCTTCAATATTCCAATAAGATATGCATCCAGCTATGTGCCCTGTGATGGGCTGGCCCCCTGTCCTTGGTTGTTTCTCGCTCTGTGCCCGTGATTTCCGGGATAGGTTCTGGACCCTCGCGACCCGGAAGGATAATCGGTTTCAGAAAATGGATGGATGGATGGATGTATATGGCTTCAGCTACCAGTCTACTTTAAATACTGAGGGCTCTTACAACGTCTGCATCCAAGAGCATATGCATGACTGGAACATGTTGCTTGGGAAAAATGGTTTTGGTAACATGAAACCAGAGAAAGAGCAGACATTTTAGGCTCCAGACATACTCTTTATCCCCTTGGAGAACGAAATACAGAGTATGACTGATTGTTGATCTTTTCCCAGTACATTGATTTCAAAAACATGACTTGGCAAGTGTTCCTGCCCTAATCCTCACATCAGCTTGCCGTCGCCTTATATGAAATATTTCTGCTCTTTATGATGCTTCAATTTCTTGTCATATTTAGCATAATACCCCTATCCCTTCTGGCATGTTTTTTTTAAGTGAACTGTCTTATTAGATGCATGCCTATAACTTTTGGTTTTGTGATTTTTACACACAAGTCATTTCATGCAATCTGTTCATATTTGTAGTGGCAGAAATGCATTTGGTCTAACAAATGAATCTGTCTAGAGGACCATCTGTCAACTGACAAAAAGAGCCTTAGACTTCATTCATTTTGCTGTATTTTCAAGGGAAAATGTATATCTTTAGGAATTTTGCTGTATTGTGTAGTATATAAGATTGGTGCTGGCTGATGTTCATAAAATCATGGGGCCTAACCAGTTTACTTGCTGGCACAAAATTGTGAATAAAATGATTAATTCAGTTCAATACAGTTATACAGAAGCCTACACAATACAGAAGTCAGCCTTTGACAGAAGTCAGCCATGTTCTTTCATTCCCTCGTTATTCATCATTTCAACATTTAACAAAACACTATCCACAGGGGGCACACTGATAGAATGAGAAACCACTTTAAAAGCTGGTATTGAAATGGAAGATGTGATTTAATTAAATTTACTTCCAACCTTAAATAATAAATAATGCTAATCATGGCATTCATCACTATAAAATATAATATGTAGTTTGATTTAACCACTGCTCAGAGATATATCTTTATATATAGTGTCAACATACTACAAAGATTTTTTTCATAAAAAAATTGAAAAAAATATTTTGCCTTCTTGTTTTGTCTGGTAGTCATAGTTATGAACTTTACTCTTAGTATTTGGTACAAATATATCATATGAAAATGGACGAAGGAAATTCAAATGAGATTCATGGTACCCAGTTGTGTCGTGTATATATACAGACATGAGTGCACGGTGGCCTTTTGTGATATGTAGCTCTCTTACCTATGCTACATGAATCTTAATTTTTGTGAATTTGCCAGTCTGGTCACGTGCAGCTGCTGAAAAACTCACTCTCTGAGGGTGACTGTTTTCTTAGTCACTGTCCCAAGCAGAAAAGAGTCATGGAAATGACTAAAAAATGTGTCTGGCCAAGCCTGAGCACCCCTCATTTTTTTGGACTTTGCTGAAGAATTTGAAGCACTGCTCCTGACACAGATGTGGTTGTACTGACTCAGTAAAATACAGCAAGCACCACTGCATCTCGCTTTCTGTCAGTATCACTGGGATTGCAGATCTCACTACACCAGTATTTGTGTAACTGTAATGCTCCTAAATAGCTTCCAGATGGTGAAGAAGAAAGACTAGCATACAAATCAAATCATAAGTTTGCTCTCCCCTACAATATATTATAAACCAATATGAGGCATTCTCTGCAAGCTAGCATGTGTGCCTGTGCATCTGTAGACATCTGCATATATACAGTCAGTCATGCTACAATGCAATTAATGCGTTCCTTAAAAAAAAAAAACCTCACGTTCACTAAAATCACGTACTAAAAAACGCATATCCAAAGGGAAAAATGGGTTATGGGAATGCAAAAATGGGTTAACTTAGTAACTTACTCTGAACAAGATGAATTAAATACAAACTAAATAAAAGCAGTGGTATTACTGGCCAATAATGTAACTGCATTATAAATAAGAAATAATATTTTAGGATGGGCCGATCCACATTTTTTTCAGTTCCGTTCCTGATCCGATACCAGGGCCCTCTTCTAGTAAATACGAATGGAAAAAAAGTATGGTGAAAAGCCTTTACTAATTAGGCTACTAGAAGTATATATAACATACTGTTCCACCCCATTTGTACATCTTGTTATTAGTGTTTTTGAGGCATTTGCAGCTCAATCTGAATATCTACCAAGAGAGTATAAGCAAGTGGCAACTGCTTAAAATGCTCCATAATCTTTCTTCCACTGGCAGCAGCATAGCAGCCCCTCGCGTGTCACAAACTGTAGCGAGTGTGCAAAACAGACCTGTGTGACCTGCACAATTGTGTCCACTTTGTTTGGTGGGATTTTCCGTTGAGTGCTACTTCCACCTCTCAAAACTTTGCTTTTATAAGTATTGCAAGTCCCCATGGCACTAGTTGTTGTTTCATGAGTAAAATACTTCCGGATCATCACCCTCTTATCTGATGTGCAGAAGGTATGCGCGTGACGTCACAGCGGGGTGGGAGTCACCGCGTGCGCATGCCCACTGAGCGGCAAATCGACTGAGCAGCAGTGTATCTAACATGGGAAAAATCTGTCATGTGATTAATTGTACAAATCAGTTTAACAAGAAATAGGACTGCCGGAAACTAAAGGAAGTATAGGACGTGGATTGGTCACATATGGCCGATACCGGATCCATCTGATACGTATGGATCAGTGTAATGTATTATTCCGATCCCAAAAATTGGGATAATACATTAATAAATTATACCATAAACATCTATATGGTCCTTATAAGTTTCACAAACATTGCCTAGTAGCTGCTCCAGCTGAACATTCCAGACTTGCAAGCTTGTTGTTTGCCGAGAGTTGGGTTGCTGTGTGTTTTCATTTGATCATTTGTTAAATTTTTTGATAATTTGTTAAAATTGTTGTTTAGATTTTTCTTAATGTAAGACTTTGGCCTGTGCAATGCATGACAAAAAATTAGATACTTTTAGATTTGAATACCGGTTCGACCAGTTTATATTGCATATTACAGTATATGCCAATAGTTGTGGGAATTGTGGGAAAATTTTGTGAGTACAGGTTAAGGTATCCTGAATACAGAGCTGGCTCACAATGGCTCATCTAGTATTTGTACTTAATTTGGCATACTTTAAGAAACATTTAAAATTCATTTGACTTTAAGGCAGCAGGGCATTATTTATTTATTCATTCATTTATTTATTTTTTTTGCTAAACATTCATTTCCCAGCTGACTGAGCATGAGGAACTGCAGCAGGGTTATATGGGTCAGCCATTTGTTTGCCATTATGACACAAAGAGGTCAGGGGTACGCTTAGCCCACATGCTGAAATGTCCGTGAGGATTGTGGTCACGACCTGGGACTCCTCAGCCAAGAACAGAACCATCCAGACAATTAGAGGTGTCACCACGTAAGTGCGGGATAATGTCTAACGTGTCACTGTGAGGAGCAGAGTCGGGAAAAGGTGGGGGCACAGGGGTCTGTATTACGTAAAGGTATTTGATTCCCTGTTGACTGACAACATGGGGAATGTTGCCAAATTTTGATAAATGACTCTGCCTTTTTTTTTTGTTAAAACTACAGACCATTAAATAAGCATTGTGATTTGATACATGCCTTTAGTAACTAGAATTCACTTCAGAATTAAGAAAAAGGTCTTGCCATAAAATTATCGTCTTTTATGCCTTACTAGTGTGAAGAAATTGCATGTAGGATACTATAGTATACTATAGTCTACTATAGAGTTAGGGTTAGGAGGCTCCCGCAGAACGAGCAATGCGAATGTTTCTGGGAAACTCGTTTCTGTAGGACATTGGGTGCCCCTGATTTGATTGCTTACGCCAATCCATCTCCAAGTGTGTGAGTGGCGTTTTATTCGTAGTTCACGGGAGCTTCCAGATTTTTCCTTTGTTTTATGGACTTAAACCAGGACAAATATACCTTGCCCTGATGTCCATCAAATCAAACTATTTGTCATAGGAGGGTGGTGTGCGGTTCTGGGAGTTATAACTCTGTTCCTTTGATCAGACAGTCTCCGGTTGAAATCCTGTCGGCAGAGTGATGTCATCGTTGGGTCCCTGAGCTAGGCCCTTAACTCCAGCTGCTCCAGGGACTGGCTGAATCTGCTTTCTCAGTTGTATGTTGTTTTGGTCTGCTAAATATAATGCATGTCTTTTACCCATGGATAAGCAGTGGTAACTTTGCATTACGTGTGGTTACGTCGACTGGGATACTACTGCAGTGCTTTCTTGGTTCAGAATGCTAATCCAGCATTCGGCATGTGCCAAGGTCAACTCCATGTGTCGTTATGTTGTGCGCTCTAGCCCTCAACAGGCCTACCATGCAGAAGCCTGCTTACTATTCATGTGGGATACGTCATACAGTTAGCGGTGAGAGACGTGTGCGTGTGGTGAGAGGGGGAGGGGCTAGACTTGGTCTTTTCCAGGCCAAAATTAATCGATAAGAAGGCAACCTTTAAAAGGATCGAGCTGGAGTTTTGAAAGCTGCGGACATGAAACTGACAGTGCCTGAATGAAGCCAGGGTTTGGGGTGGGGGGTGGCTAATGTGGAACAGGTGATGCCGTTTCTGTTTCAGGGGCCTGGGAGCATTTTGCCCTTCAGTCCCTGCAATGCAACAAAGCACTTTTTCTGAATTACAAGCTGAAGAGTATTGGCCTTAATTGGACATTTATACCCACACGGACCATGTGAAATGAAAACGAAAACCCCCCATAGAGAAGTTGTGAAACCAGTGACAGGCCAAAACTCACCTACCTTTTTGAAGAGCTTTTTAAATGGTTTTGTAGAGGAAGGACTTATTGATGCCAGATGAGCCCAGAAACCTCCAGATAAAAAACATAAATAGCCATTCTATAAATCCTTTATGTTCATCTGTAATTGCTTCTTTTGGAGTGTGCGGTAATGTTTTATTTATTTATTTCGCATTTCCAAAATCAGCTTAGTGTAGCTTAATCAGCCAAAATCGGCTTAAAAACATGTGTGTACCCTAAAGCAATTTCAGATTCGCATTACTGAAGAGAGAACATATTCCAAGATCTAAGTATAGCAGGTTACTTCTTGCCTTTTGATACCTTCCTTTCCCCAGCATCAATAATTCATATGAAATTCAGGTATTTCACTTCTGAGCCTTTTCTGTTGATTGTGCTCTACTGTTACATTTAATGTTTTATATCGATAATATTTGCCGTTAGACTCTTTATGACCTGCTGATATAGTATATAGCAGGCTCTAGTTTGTGGGGTTTATTTTTTCCTCAAACCTAACTTACCGTCTTGGAAACCTCAGTTTTGTCTGCTGTTTTATTTCTTATTCAAGCACCAGAGAGCAGATTATTACCCATCAGGCCTAACGAGCACAGTATCTCAATAGCATTTTGAACCAGTTTCCTGTTAGGTTTCCGCTGTTGATCTTTGTCTAACGAAAGAATTCAATTCCATCATTCTGGGTCATATCTGTCTTGGTAACATCCATCACTTTAACAAGAAACCTGTGCTTGTTTGAAAAATCTAGCAAATTTCCATCTCCTCTGTCCTGTAAGTTGGGGTCCCTTACTGCTTTCCCCAAGTGCTGTGTTCCTGCACAAATGCAAAGCAAACACCCAGGGTGTCAGCCTCATTTGGATTTATTACTTTAAAATTGTTTGTAGTATTATTATTATTATTATTATTATTATTATTATTAGTTGTTGTTGTTGTACTTGTATAATTTATGAATATTGGGCAAAGCGCCATCACTGGTGAAAGACTTGACTTTAGCCATATCAAAGGCATTTTTTCAAGGACCCGGCTTGGTTCATTAAATATAATTCCGACATTTGGCATCAGAGTTTCAGCATAACGCTTTACATTAGTTACCTTGCAGATGGCTACCGTCTGAGTGCATAGGAAACGTGTTAGCTTTGGTCTTTCCTGTCAGAATTAAACTGAACTTATTTATTTTAATTTAAACTGAACTTGCTGCAGTGAATTGACAATAGACTTTGTTTTCCATTTGCTGTTTGTGCAAGTACGAGTATAGGTGCGTAGGGATTCTTTCGTTTTCACGCATCCCATCTCCTGTTAGGCTGTCTCAGCTTCTCTGGTTTTTCATTTACCGTGATAGGCTTAGCCAAGGTATACATAATTACTTCAGTGTAAAGGCTGCCAGTAGGGCTGAGGTTTGACTGTAGGGGGCTTCATTTGGACTAACAGGTAACCACTGGTGCAGCCACTTGTGAAGTATGAATGTTACTGGTTCAAGTCCTAGGAGTATTTACACTCCACTACCCTACTACTCCACTAAGTATTATTGCAGTACAATTTGTAATGGTATAAATAATAATGTTAATTCTTGACTGATATGTATAAAATAATAATAATATCAATGATTGAAAGTGATACTGATGATGGTGATGGTAGCAACAGTGACGGCTTTGTTCATAGGACCTTTGCAGCGGAGGTGAATGTAGCCGATTTTCGCTTTGAAGTGCAGTTTTGCATTGCCAAAACAACAAATAATGGAGCTGAGTCTTCCCAGGTTTCAGAGTCTTCCAGACGTCAAGCCTTTAATTTTCCCCACTAATGACGAGTCCACCCTGGCTGCAGAATCACTGCCATGAGCCAAACTGTCTGATTGTCCTTGGCACAGTCTAGTTGGAAGTGAAGTGCTAAATGCTAGGCTGCTCCCATCCCTTGCATACTCCTTCTGTATGTCTACATTTAACGAATGGATAAAATGTGCTCTCCAGTCCATCAACATTTTACATTTTCACAAAGCTTCAAGACCAAATCCACCAAAGTAGATGCATCTATTCCCTCATTGCTGTAACTGTTGAACAGAGAACAAAGGCATTTATCTCTCAGGTTGAAAGGGATTCAGAGCACCATAGGCAATCCTGCATTCATCCTTTCAGTTTAGGGCTGTTTGTTTAATTAATATTAATGACTTGACCAGCAGTAATGACCTTGCTTCTGAAGGTCATTAAAAATTTTTTTTTATGATTTTTTTAATATATATATATATATTTGTGTGTGTGTGTGTTTTTTCTAGGAATTATTGATTGAAAAAGAAACTATTACAGATGTTAAAGTGTTGAAGGAAGGGTCATGAAACACTTAAGATGTCACAGGAAAAATGGTGAAACATTCCTGTTCTGACTTTTCATTTTGTGTCCTTGTCAGATCACAGTTTATTTACAAAATAGTATGTACTACAAATCATGAAGGTTTTGAAGTTTTTCCGGTAACTGGAGTGCCAATCCGGCCACCGACCCCCAAATTTTCCCTGAAAGTTGGAGGACCTGCTT
>JAODKN010000114.1:26498743-26522952 GCA_026774425.1 Petrocephalus zakoni
TGTTCTGACTTTTCATTTTGTGTCCTTGTCAGATCACAGTTTATTTACAAAATAGTATGTACTACAAATCATGAAGGAAGTGGGGATGTGCTGATACAGCACGTTGCTGCACACCACCACACCACAAACCCCCTCTGGGATGAGAAATGGGTGCAGCCATGCAGCGGGTGATACCTCAGCACCACACTGGAGCTGAACAGTGTGAAGTTTTTCCGGTAACTGGAGTGCCAATCCGGCCACCGACCCCCAAATTTTCCCTGAAAGTTGGAGGACCTGCTTGCAGGGCCAGATGTAGGTTAACGTCACACCACAGAAGAAGCAATTACAGGTTAAGGGCCTTGCTCAAGGGCCCAACAGAGTAGAATCACTCCATGCCATTCGTGGGATTCAAACCAGCAACCTTTTAATTGCTGGTATAGATTATCTGGAAATATAACTCTTGCCTAATTCAAAATCCTAAACTGTTTACTTAACTTCTGATGTTATGTGCATAAGTATATTGTACATATTCAATAACATTTATTTAGCAAAACCGTCTGGAAAGTAAACGCATGGAAAAAATTTTTTGATTTTGAGATACTTTATTGATCCCCATGCGGAAATTCTTCTCACTTCCCCCAACCTTGCTCTCTGTGAGAGTAAGCTTGGCCATGAAGGGCAGCGAGGTGCCCAGGGAGCTGGGGCTTAAGGGCCTTGCTCAACCTGCTGAGCCACACTCTGATTTGATATGGAATTGCTTGTCTTATTGGGTCCATAGGCTGTTGGCCTATCCCATGTCTCCTCAGTGCATCTTGTTACAGCAGCCAGTGAAACACAAGGCAGCCTTTGGGCTCATTCTGCCATCAGTCATCACCGTAACAGTCCGTTCTCAGTGTCCCTGGGCTATGCAGACTGCTTCTGTTGAATTGTAGACCATCTCCCCCATACCTGTAATCATTGTCCCTGTGTTAACAATGGTTTGTTTATTGTGTAGTGTGGGTATTGAGTCTTTTCTTTTTTTATTTTGCTCTGCAGATGTTCAGGATATATAGTGTTAAATTCAATTCATATTCCAACAGCCTGTCCTGGTAATAGTTGTGAGGGGTCCTAGAGCCTGTCCCAGGCCAGCATTGGGCACAAGACAGAGGCACACTCTGGATGAGATGCCGGTGAACTGTAGGGCACTTAAGCACACATGTACTCTGTGGGCGATCTAGTGGCACTAGTTAACATAACTGCACGGCTTTGAGCTGTGGAAGGAAACCCAGTTGACACAGGGCCTACAAGCACACTACTTACACAGAGAGCGGAGGTAGAATTCGGGCCCGAAACCCCAGAGGTGTGTGTCATCATCCTGCCCCATCACTACTGCGTATATAATGTAAAAATGTCACCAATGGAGTTTGTTAGCCTTTTCAGTGGCTGTATATAATCCCTGCATGCTCCTCTCCGGTGTCAGAGGGAGAGCAGCCAGGGACGGTGTGTCGTCTCTTGAACAGATCAGCAAGCTTCTGTCTTTGCTGAAGCTTTAAAGTCTGTAGCATATACATGTAGGAAAATAGCACAGATCCTTTTTTTCCTAGCTCCAGCACAGCATGTCTCTAAGTTTTGAATATGTATAAATATTTCCCATTGAATAAATACAGGCTATGTTTGTATGTATTTACATTCTGTGTGGCTCTGTAATCAAAATTAGTATAGCTACATAAATGTGAATTGTATTTTGGTGAATATACTTACATCATTTGACATGTTGACTTAAAGAGTTAAAGACAGTGCTTTAAGAAATGCATATTTTTATACATCTGCAGGTCATATATATATATATATATATATATATATGTATGTTTAAATATACATTGTCCATATAGATTTTCTATTATTCAGGTAAAATATATAGCACTTAATTTCCCTAATCGGTTATTGGACATCAGTTAAGCTAAAAGTGCTTCTTAATATTCATTACTCAGTTTGCAAAAAAGCCTTTCAGGGAGTATGTGAAGGGTTTACCTGTGTGCTATAAACTTTTCCCTGAACTCCATCTCCTCATGACGTCCAGAATTGCAAATAAAAAAATAAAATTGGCAGCTGCTTCCACAGAAAAGTAATTATAAGAAGGAACTGCTGGTCTTGATGTAGGACCTAGGAACGATTTATTACCAAAAAGGAAAGTTCCATCACTTCCATCGTTAAACCTCAGAACCTCCTATTTGTAGTCTTTGTAACTGCCACTGAACTGTACATTGAAGAGGTTGTTGAACGATATATCATTCTTACTACGTAATGCAGCTTATGTAGGCATGAATTTGTGTCCTCAAATACTAGCCATGTGCTCGTGTTAACAGTCTGACATTGTCCAACTGTTTCTGGAATGCGAATGCCCCTTTTGAAGTCCTTTGAAGGATCACATTGACATGTGTCCCAGTAATGTTGATTAGGTTAATAATGAATTGTTGATTAATAAGGCTCTTGGTCAGGTCTTACCGCTTCACCAGGCACCTGGTCCTTGACCCCTTAAATCTTAAAGAACCAGAGGTCACTTTGGGGACATATGAGGTCCTCGTTTGTATTCATGAATTTACCACACATGCATGAAGCCATAAACCTTGAGAAACATCTTCTCGCAAACCTGTGCACATTTGAAAGTTATTAACTCTTGAAATACTAGAAGCATGCATGGGGTTTTTAAAATGATGTAATAAAAATACTGGTGCTGACCTCCTCTTCCTCGATGCTGCTGATTTAATCCATGGTCAGTCTTTAAAGTAACTATGTTCTTTTAAAGCAGAGTCATATCACTGCTCAGAAGGTTTGGAGGAATTCTGCCTAACGTCCGCAAATGATAGAGTTACCCCCGAATCATCATCTTTGCAGATGGAACTGATTCAGCATTTAAGAGTTAGCCTGGAATCATTTAGCAACAGACGCCTGTAGCTGAATGAGATGATTGTATTTTTGCCTGTTAACCAGAAACAAGTCCAGCAACCAAATTAGGATCATCAAATTGTTCAGATGTATTTCCCTTCAGACTGCTTATGAATTCATTAGGTTCTGGATAAATGCTCATATACTGGTACAAATGAACCTGCATATCAGCGCTGATGCTGCTCAGTATGTCTGCCCTGAATTACATCTGTACGTGGCATTTAGTCAGTTGTAAACATAGTATTTTCCAAGGCAGTATATAACAGTAGGATATTGTATCTGAGCCATTTTCCAATGACAAGTATATACTGCCTCATACATCTGCTGGCCCTCAATAAAAATGTTTAGTAGAATGTAAGGCCTTCCTTTGCAGGCTATAAGATACAGGATTTGAGATTTTATAGGCAAACCAAGTAATAAATATGCTTTTTCATTCATGTACTCAATCTTGTTGAGGTTACTTGAAATAATTGATTGCCTTGTAATTAGTTAATCATTGTTCCCAGTTGGAAGATATACACATGTAAATGAGGTTTGTGATCATAAAGTATATGTTCCAAGTATATGTTCATTATTAGTTCATTATTTTCAACACATCAGTGTACAAGTACACAGAAATGCCTCTGTGGTGCCCAGCATGCGCTACAAATACAAAAAAGTATTTGTACATGTACGAGGGTTCCATCCTCAGTTGTAAATATTTAACTGATGTTAAACTCAGTGAATGAAACCTTAAGCTCTAAACCATTTTTCCTCATTTTCATTTTTTTTTTATAAATATGTATTTGAGAAAAGAAAAGGAGGGAAAACGTGATTTGCTTGCGGAACAGAAACCCGGAGATGGTGTCCATATGCTTTGACCTTGGTAAGGGGCAGCACTGAAGCAAACTGCTAGGACACACTGTAAGTGGAGATGAGAATGGCTATAGCCACGGTAATTTTAAGTGCAGCGTATGTTCTCAGCACATCACAGGACTGAAGCTCACACCCTTCTGCTTTCATTCTGACGCATCCACTTTCTCTTTCTTTGCCTGTGGTTTGTTGACTGTTTCTAGGAAGGAAACGAAACAAGATGCACTTTCCAATCGGGAAGAAGAAAACTCCACAGCCAAAGCCGGGATTGAGCCAGAGACAGACGATCTGTTTGATGACTTCTAAGGACTGTTTGTACAAAGGAGATGTGGATTACTACTTTCTGATTTCTTTGTCTATTGATTATCTGTATAGTCCAGGTTACAACAGTTAAAAACCAATGAATAATGCGAAATTTAACAAGGGCTAAGTGTATTTTTGTACAAAGCACACAAATGTTAATAAAATATGTTCCGCATTGTAAGGATTAACGCTTACATACATTCACCTTCAATTCCATTGTTCCTTGCAAAAGTTGCAATGACAATAAAGATTTCTTACATCTTCCATCTTGGCATCTAGTACATAGTTGTGGGATTAATTCTTAGTGCATAAAATACTTTCAGTGTTTATGCTGCATTTTGCCTGTTGTAATTTTAACATCCGACATTTAATCAATTTGAAATTAAGCATGCAAAATGACATTGAGTGATTTAGTTGTTTATTTAATATACAATAGGTATATATTTTTTTAAAAGAAAACACACTGCAATCATACTTATTGTTTGGTGCATAATAAATATTGACTTTGAGCCCACTGACCAAACTGAGATGCCACACAGAAGCCTTTGGTATTCAGTGAGTACTGCAAATCGAACTGTACTCTGGTTTCCCAAGTACAGGGTTTTAATGAAAATGTATTGGTCATTCTCAATGAGGTTGAAAAGGTCATTTCCTGCCCTAAATACCATACTCCCTGTTCTGTTTAGAAAGCTGGGGTTAGGAACTGATCCTATTACGTACACCTTACATATATAGTAGCATTCATCAGGGGGCAGGCTGTTATTCAGTGTCTAGAAGTTGCCATTGGAATTCATTTTGTCTAAGGTGCAATAATAAACTACAAATACACAATTGTGGAAATGTTTGTGCCTATGCGGATTGAGTTCACAAACAACTTTTCAAATACCCAACAGCAGCTCTTTACATGAAGGAGGGCTTATGTGAGGCTGCTTATATGGGGAAGGGACATAGCTAAGATAAAGACAAATTTTCTCTCAAATTATTGCCATTAGCTATTAGGGTGCAGGCACTAATAACTTTTGTGTTTTTTAAGAAAATAACTACATGGCTGGATTGTTATTTACTGAAAACACAATGGCTAATATATGAGCAAAAACTGACAGACTGACAACTGAAAGAAAGGCCAATATTTAGTACAGATAACCCACACCGACAGGATATGTACAGTATATAGAAGATTTATAATACTGTAAGATTCCGCATCTACTCAGATGCACATAAATGACATGTTTTATTGAAGTGGAAGTAATGTATTATCTGTCAACTCCTGGTTCTCATTTGATAAGTACAGTAGGAACATACATAAAATTCCACTTACCAGAGCCAGTTACGCTGAGTTTTGCATGCCAACCGAGAAGTGCAGTCACATCACAAAGTTTTTTTTTTTTGTCAGATAAAATGCTGATTTATATCTGTCAAGTAATTCATCCCCTCTGTTTTGGACAATAATATTAACAGATAAAATGTGGTCTTGATGTCTCTTAAAGGAAACTTCAATGGGGAACATATTATGTTGCAAAGCTGATGATGGCTAAGTCAAAAGAGCCCAAAATATGCGTTAGTGGCATCATGTAACCCTAAGGTTTATGTAAAGCAATAATAATACAGGCGGGTGCATTATTCGGCAAGCCAGATTTTTAGAGCTGTGGAGATTTGCATCCCCCTCTTTTCAGCCAGGATGACTGTAGCATTTCTGAAATTTACACTGTTAAGCCAAACCTGCCTAAAACACGTCCTGGTAACAACATTTGATCCTACACTGTGTAAAAAGACATTTAAAGGGAAGATGCATTATTTGACAAGCCAGATTTAGTAGCTGTCGACATGTGCGCAACCCCCCCCCCCCATTCGCGAGGTGCATGCAAATCTCAGCATAACACCTGCTGTGGGTATGAATCCCGTGATACAAGGCGCCAATAACTAGATACAGAGCAGCCATCAGTTCATTATGAAAATTGCTTATAAACCGATAGATAAAATTAATTAACACTCAATCATTAGCTATTTAATACAACAATTCGCGGCGATGTATTATATCCACCACGAAGCGAGAGGCCTGGCAGTGGCGACGGAAGGAGTTGGGGGGACCGATTTTGGGGGTGCGGTGTAGCCACATCGTGGAAGGATACGGTGTAAGAAATATCTTTAAATTAATTACAAACAATTAAGATTTCATTGAAAACGGACCAACACTGTTTAAGGCAACTGATCCGTGTTTTAAAATGATTTTGTATGACACATGACTACAACTATATAGTCTTCATTAGGTCTTGTCCTTGCGCTCTGAATGCTCAGAGAATTAGCCTCAGTAAGGCTCGGGTTCATAATAAAGGATGAAGGGCGTGTTATTATTTATCTATTTATTGCGGGTCCCAGTCCCTCCTATTTCCGACGCCCCTGGACACGGGGTGGAACCACACCGCGTGCGCATATTGCACTACAGCCCCTAGCTTGTGTTCGTCTTCTGATTGCATCCTGTGATTTTCTATGAATGGCAGGCCTCCGGTACGGCCGATCCTGCGCGGTCGCCGAACGTGGAGCCCGGTGATCAGCAACTGGCGGAACGCTCGATCACCCCCCGCCCCCCCGCGCGCCCTCCCCCCAAAAGCAGTGAACTTTGCCTTTGTGTTGCTGATGGAATTTGGCCCTCGGGGAAGAATAGTTGCGGATCCCTGGTGTAGCCTTTCAGCTTTTGATGGCCATGCACGAGGAACGTGTTAAAAGTTGCTTTTTCTAGCGTTTTTTTTTTTTTTTACAGTTGGCGGTGTCACAATTATTTCCATTTAGCGTGAAGTTTAGAGACATGAAAGTGTGTGTGTGTGTGTGTGTGTGTGTGTGCGTGCGTGTGTGTCTGTATAGAGTAGTGTAATGCTTTCCCCTACAATTTCTTCCGAGTAACTTAAAAACTTCACTTATTATTGTATCAGCAATGGAAACGCAGCAATACTGCGGACAGCATTCATTTCCCGAAACAGAAAAATAAACTGAATTTCCGTGAGAAACCGAATGCAATGTTTCCCATTTGTATAACGTCCAAGTCATGTAACTATAAATCGAATGCTATGCGAAGGAAAACGAGAGCCTGGAAGTGAAATCAGACCGGAATGAATGAGCAGATGGAGGCTACTTCAGAGAAAACGGGAGTTTTGTGGCGTTATTACAATAGAGAAATCCGAAACACATAAATGCCAATAAACTAAACGGTACGGTATGGCGTGGATCACGCAGATAGAGCCCCGAAATACGGGATTCTGGTTCTGGTAATTTTCCGGTCTGTTACTTTATTCTGATCCAAATCCTGCCCCACTGATTTATGCTGTCCGTACGTGTTTGACTGTGTTACGGTCTCTCCCCCGTGTGGAAAGCACAGGGAACGTGCATAATGCCACATACAGCGCATGTAAAAGACCATTTAAACCGCATTTTGCCAAACAGCATCTCTAGGAGTAATCATATGTGTTTTATTTATACTGAGTGGGTATACTTGTGTGCTACTCTTCCTTAGGCCTATACAGCTGGTAATTACTCATGTGAGTTATTTTATGCAACTGGGGTAACTTTCTCCCCCCCCCCCCGCCCCCAACAGGTGAAGTCTACTGCAAAATATTCTAATACGGTCCCGTTGTATCGCCGGTGGATATTATCTTAATGTAGATTAATTACGATTCTCATAGATTCGTCATCTTTAATAGGGCAGGTCCATAAGTAATTACAACAGTATAGATATGCGTCTGACATTTCTGTAAATTGCCTGAATAATTCCGTAGCATTGAGCCGAACCCCGTAACGCGTGTAGAATTATACATTATACTGATTTCTTTCGTGCTTTATACCGAATGCATTATATCGCGTTTGTGTGTTAGATATGGTGTTTAAGTATTATCCTTTCATCCGGCTCGTCAATCTCACATCTATAGGGAGCGCAGTGAGTAGGTTTATCGGGACAGGGCTCCCGGGTTGTAGGTGCGAGCCCCGTGTAACTCACACTTACAAGACGGGACAGTTTGGCTAAATGGTCCTCGTAAAGTGCCGGTGTGCCTTACGGCGGTGCTGATTGGACGGGGTGCATAATCGCGGGCCACGCCTCCCGTGACGTCAGAAGGTTGTAAATAGATTTTGAACTTAGCTGGCTGCTCTTTACTCTATTAGGCAGCATCCAAACAGGCTACAATCTGTCCACCTTCAGAAATAAGAGCTGTGAACAGGAATTGCGGAGAAGACAGGCTGACCCATCTTTTCTGATCACAGGGAGAACTACTTTGGACTTAAGCTCGCACACTGGAACATACTGGACTTAAGGACACATATAAACCATTCATTTTGGATTTACAAACCTATTTGAGGTATTGTCGTTGTTATTTTACTGCATTTGGGTTTACTTATATAATTCAGTTGATTGGAATGAAGTATTTAAAATAGGTTTTATACGTAGTGTTCAGTAAAATTCCCAGTGTCGTTTAATTGTAGCCTATTCTTAAAATTGTTTCTGTGTGCAGAAACTGCGTATGTCGCAAGTTAAAAAGAGTTTTATGTTTCTTTTTTATTAACCACAATCATTTTAATATTGGTTCTACTCAATCTGTTCCTCGAAAGCATTCGTCTTGAAACACTGCCGCACAGGCAGAAAAGAGAATCTTTTCTCTGGACGGAGAAAAGGATCTAGGATGGATGGAGCCTTTCACAGCCAGACAGAAAACCTCACCTTTTATCCGTGCCATGTCTTTCAGCCATCGGCACCTTTATTCATAGGCTTTTTCAAATGCATTACCTACTGCTGCTTGCCTACGGCGCCATAAAGCTTAATTAATATACAGTACCTCGTGTTAGGATCTCACGTGTCATAATTACACCTACTAAGACAAGTTCATTCATTTATTGGTGATGTATAATGGAGTTAGAAATAGGCTAATTAACAATCGCATAACTTTAACGTATGCCACATAAGTCTAGATTGGAGTACGTGGACCATTGTTACAAAAATTAGATATCCTTGATCTCATTTCGGGATTTCCCATTTCAGGAACGCCCAAACACAGATGCTATATTCGATTTTGTCATCTGTTGAATATGCCTTAGCCAATAATGATACGAGATTGTTTTATTATTAAATTTTCATTTCGTCCTAGCCATAACCCGGCCCTTTTGTGAAGTGCGATTTCCCGTTAATTTTTATTCAGCTTGCCTTCTGTTATTACCGTTAAGTTATGGACACAATTTGCCACAGGCTGGTGCGTATTCTGGCTTGGCTTCCGGAAAAACAGAGGTTTCCACAGACAGCATGCCCTCAAGTCGCTGGTTTGTCATCAGTACCTTTGTGTTTTCGGTCTGAAGGTCTCTATTTAGGATATTTAGATAGCGGTAAAACACAGACATGCTTAACTGGCGAATGCAATGAGCGTGTTTCACAGGCGTTGATTCATTGGCTTCCAGGTTTTCAGGGCAGCTGGCCAACTGCGATACACAGAAGTAGAATAGGGGCAATTTAGCCCTTTAGTCAAAGTGACTTTTTATATGTCCACATAACAAGCTTCATTTAGACATTTTTTTTTCTCAAGCAGCACAACATTAAGAATTGAGACGAATTACACAGAGCTTTAACTAGTCATGGGGAATTTCATTAAAAATAATGACATATAAAGGTTTACAATGCTTTCATTGTAAAATATCTATTAAAATCTATTAACACGGATTCCTATCGATTGTTTTCAAATACGTAAGCAATTACATACTAAATATTATTGAAGGTGATTATACTATTATTAAATTTCAACGTTGTCTCGTTTTATAGGGTCCTAACTATATGTCAATATACCACCTGCCATATTTGATTAGTTATAGCCTGTTATGAGGACACTGTGATACTCACATATAACCCTTTTCTTACAGGTACAGGGTGCTCGCCTATTTGGTTATGTCTGATGAGAGCTGAGGTTATGAAAAAATACATATATCGATCTTAATTCAAAGGTTTGGAGAAGAGGACATCATTTGAAGAGGACTGCAACTGAGCTGTTTCCTAAAGCAGCAAGAAAAAATAATCCAATTCCAAGGCTTCTTTTGCTGGGAACCATTGCAGGTTAGTTGAATGTCACTGTTGGCTTAGAAACCTTTCTGGGTTTGTCGTTTCTGTTACGTCGTGCTTCTGTGGTCTTGAGGTTTCCATGGTGCTCTCCTCCCAGTTACGCTGGTAGCAGTTAATGAAAAGAACAGTCTTCCAGTTTCATGACTCACTTACAGCAACGTCTAGAAACCATAAGTGTGACAAATGGGCGGGGCACTTGCCCTGAAGTGCACCTTCCTTTCTATGCGTTATAGTTCTCATAACATCTAACCATATTAACATCCCATAAGACACCTGCTATCACCTATTAAAAATGAATCTTGAAAACATTTTATGTTTTACATGTTTTACATGAAATAGGGCTAAGATTTTGACTCCTTGACAAAATAATTCATCATGTGTCGTTACTCTGAAGTTTGTTTGAATTTACTTTGATCTTGCGACATATGTGGACTCATGGGTGCAGATGCTCATAAAGATAGCCACATGTAGCACCTTGACAGGTGGTTGATAAAGCCTCTCAAGACACCAAGCGTACAATTCAGAGACACCAGTTAAACTAAATTGCATGGTTTTAGGACTAGGGAGACAGCAGAGGAGTCAGGGGCAAGCCTGGCGATCCTGACGCAAAGCCACCCTAATGCAGTGCTCACTTTTTCTGTTTCAGACTGAAGATGGTGTTGGATAAAACGTATCTCCTGTGGATATTCTTATTATTTTGTACATTTGATGTGCTTGGTAAGATCCTATCTGGTGTAAAATTCCTATGACATACAACTTTGACTACTGGAAAATAAACAAAAAAGGTTAACACTTTACTTGAGGGGGTATAAATAACGTTGTGGTACACGCTTACTTAATGCATTGATTTACCAGTAACTAAATATTAGTTATGTAATTACCCCATGTTTGTTCATCATTAATCAATCATGACGGCTTATGTATTTCATACAGGAACCATATTAGTTTGTACTTTGTTCTTGAGCAGTGGCATGGTGGTGCAGTGATTAGCACTGTTGCCTCACACCTCTAGGACTGGGGTTCAAGTCTCCGCCCAGGTTCCATGTGTGTGGAGTTTGCATGTTGTCATCGTGGGGTTTCTTCTGGGTACTCCGGTTTCCCCCCACAGTCCAAAAACATGCTGAGGCTAATTGGAGTTACCAAATTGCCTGTGAGTATGCCCTGCAATGGGCTGGCCCCCTGTCCTGGGTTGTGCCCATAGGCTGCACCCCCCCCCCCTGGAAGGATAAGTGGTTTCAGAAATTGGATGGATGTATTTGTTCTTGATTGATAACTGAGTCACTATGTTATTTGTGCCTCCTCAAGTAAAGTGTCAAAGATAATATCTTGAGTACTCATTCTTGGTTAGCTATCACAAATTCCGATATTTACTCAGAGTACATCTATGTTAATATTTGTTATCATGAAATAGATTAAATGTTTAACAGTTAGGATTTTACCTGTCAATGTCATGGCTACATGTGGGAACGAAAGACCATTTAGTAGTGTAGTTTTGCCCATTACCAGACACTAGCTGATACATATTTGAACAGACTCATCTCAAAGAATAAATATGACTCTTATATAAACAATAGTTGTATCAGATCCAAAGTGTAGATTAATTACTTTACTTGACACCTAGCAGCATTTATGGAATTTTTTTTTCCTGCAGTTTAAAGTGTAATAAGCGTAGTCACTGGACTGTGAAAAAATTGCAATTATCTTCTGCCTATAATGTCCCAAAATCAAGTTACTGAGGCATCAAGTTTTTTCCTTTTCAAAGACTGCCAAATCTGGAACTCATAGTACAATACAAATCAAAAGGCGAATTGGGGCACAATGCCAGGAAATGAGTCCCACGTAATTTAGCAAGAGAATTTAGCAATTTGCCATATCCCACAACCATCTTAATTGAGTTGTGCAATGATGGGTTTGTTCGATTTAACGATGAACTTCCTTGTGAATTAAAATTATTGAACTTGACAGTATATTGAATTAACAGTTTTTTTTCTTTTTTTGGTGCCAGTATGCATCTTCAGGAAAATGCAAGAAACTTTTTTAGAGTTTACCTGAACCCACATGGCAAAAATCTCATTTTTTCAGTTGCTGCATGACAATGAAGCTGCTACGTGACTATTAACGCGCTGTTTCTAGCAGAGTGTATAGCGTTAATGACTGTCAGTTCATCAGCTAGCACTGGGTGTGTCATCTCCCAGGATAAGTGTGGGTTTTTAAGCTGAAGTTTTTGCCTACAGAGACAAGTCGGCAGTTCAGGCTTGCGAAGAGCCCCCCTGCGAGTGGTTCCCTTGCGGGGAAGGTGGTCCTGCCCTGTCATTTTTCCACCCTGCCCACCCAAGGGCCTGATGTCATCACTGATGCTACTCTGATAAGCACCACCCACCCTGCGCCCTCAACCAGCCCCCCTGACCACATAAGGATCAAGTGGACCAAGGTGGCCGGTGAAAGTGAGAGCACGGTACTGGTGGCCCAGAACGGTGTCGTCAAAGTGGGCCCAGTCTATAAGGGCCGGGTGTCAGTTCCCAGCCACCCAGAGGACATTGGGGACGCCTCCCTCACGGTTGCCAAGCTGCGAGCCAGCGATGCTGGCATCTACCGCTGTGAAGTCATGTACGGCATCGAGGACACGCAGGACACTGTTTCTCTGGATGTTAGTGGTGAGTTATTATTGTTCAATTTTTTCTTTAACGATACCAATCAAAACAAATACTTTTTTGCTTTTAATATTCTCAGTCCTTTTTAAGGCGCGAACTGCAGGTCCTTGCAGGGATTCAAAAGCAGACAGTGAGATTCCGAGTCCGTGTCGTTAACTGCTTTGTTACATGTCTGCTGCGTTTTCCCTCTCCGCGTGTTTCCTCTGGAGCAATATGGCATGACTTACTTCCTATTGTGGCCACGTCGGGGTCTGAGGTCACAGTTTTGAAGTGAATCGTTTTCCAGTCTTGGGTCTTGTCAGGTTTTGTTCCCCACAAGAACACAATAATAGCAGGTTGATGTCCCAAGCCATCAAAAGCAATGGTTTGTAATTTGATTATGGGGCATTGTAGGAGGCCAACCATTATGGTATTTTAAAGTAATGGAGACAGATGTTACCCCCGTTTGCAGACAGTGAGCTGGTTTCTAGCCATCATTGACAGTCGTGCCAGGAGACATACCTGCCAGGGAACAGAATACCCTATGACGCAAACCACTGGACCAGCTGAGGTTACATTTCTGGAAAAGAAGACTTGAAGATGAGCAAAGGAAAATATGCGTTTTGTACATCATGTAAAACGATAACATTCTTTGAATCGCAGCAGGAAAAACACTCTTCAAGCTACTGGCAAGATTCACCTTCAGTCCATTGATGCTCTCTCACCACTTGACAACTGCTACAGATATCTGCAGTTAAAAGAGCAAATGCACTTAACTGTGCTTGCTGAACCAGTGTATGGTTTTGTCAGTAATTCCCTGCCACCGATCAAATGAAATTGGTATATTGAAGATTTGGTGCATCATTGCCAAAGGAGGCTGGGTAATCTATAAATTAAACATGTCCGATGAGTCAGCTTTGGAGGAATATGGGTTTCGAACAGTCAGGCCTCAGTTTCACACTTAAACAATGATTCAAGCAAATGAAAAAGTGCTGATAATGTAAAAGTGCTTCCAGCCACCTGTACAATACACCGAGCGTGCACAGCATCCACACACCCACAGAGCAGAGGCAGGACTTGAATGTTCAACCCTGACAGTGCAGGGAAACAGTGCTAAGCACCAAGCTACCCTGTCACCCATAAAAATGCATATTCATAAACACTCTGTCTTCCAAAGACATTATGTGGACTACACCATGAAGCATATAAAATCCAGTTCCCAAACTGTTTTTACACAGCAATTTGTATTGTACATGACCATGGAAGTAAGCATTAATAGAAATATGCAGTGGCTACTCTTTATTCTAATCTAGATAATTTAGTCTAATAGATAAGATGATAAATTTGCTCAGTTGTGGTTTATCTCATTTCCCCTGGGCTTCTGTTTACATAATAGTTTAGTGTGTTCAAGATAGCTGGCCTATCAAGATGTGTTCAAGGTTTAGTGTTCAAGATAGCTGGCCTAGCCTAGTACTCAGAAGAACCAACCACAAGAACATATGTGGACAGTTTTCTTTTTTAATATTATTTTTTCCTTTGGAAGTTACCTTTAAAAACCTCCCGGCTATGACTTTGGCCGTATCCCTTTATAATTTGGCCACAGCAGGTTCTGGGTACAAACATGCAGTCTTTATGTAATGTGGAAAAAAGTTTGCGGGCTTGGGGTGGCCCTTGGTCTTGATTGACATGTGTGTGCACCAATACCTCATTTGCCAGGCATAGCGCTCCATTGTTAGGCTTCATTCATTCACAGAAACTTAGGCAACACTTATCCCCTGGGTTGTAAATAATGTGTTATTGTACCTCAGTAAATTATGGCGTTTTTTATATTACATTGTTTTTTTCAGTCTTGTTAGTCACTAAAATGAATCATCATATTGTTTATTTCAAATATTTTCAGCTGGTTAAAATTTAAGTGAGGCTCTAGAGCAGAATGCAGTGTTTTTTTTAATTATCATTATTGTAACAGCTTACATGCTAAGCAATTATGCGAATTATGCAAAATTGCCCATTGTTTTTAAATCACCTGCTCACTGTGGCCATGCAGGTGTTGTTTTTCATTACCGGGCAAACTCCAGCCGATACGCTATGAACTTTGAAGACGCTACCAAAATCTGCCAAGATGTGGGGGCCACCATTGCCACCCCAGAGCAGCTGATGTCGGCTTATGAGGATGGTTTTGATCAATGTGATGCTGGCTGGATGTCAGACCAGACAGTTAGGTGAGCATTTCTTGCTGTTTTTCTAAATTGTACTTATTTGTGTTATACTAGTTGCCTACAAAGATAATATGCTTTAAATCGAGCTCCTTGACATCCAGTACTATGGTTTCTAGTCATAAAAAAATAATAAACTAATAAGGTGAAAGCAGACAAACTCTCCTGTTCTTGGGCCATATTGATTGGTGTTTTAATCACCTTGAATGCTGTGCCTATAAACTCTACTTGGATTAGGTCCAGAACTGAAGCACTCAATGATGCTGCCTAATATTGAGGTGAGAACCCCACTCTCGTGTCCTCCACACAGATACCCAATCACCAAACCGAGGGCAGGTTGCTATGGAGACAAATACGGGAAGCCTGGAGTTCGAACATATGGGATCCGAGACCCCACAGAGAACTATGATGTGTATTGCTATGTGGACAAACTGGAGGGTAAGCAAACTTGTGACCAATCCTAGTATTACCTGAGATTAACATGCTTTTTGGGTAGAAGAACAGCACTGTACACTTCTTGTGGTAAGCATTTCCTTGCATGAATCGAGATAAATTGGAACATACAGCATAACAGGTCTGTCAGTCAAGCTTGAATTATTACTTTTTACAATCATACTTAGTATTTTCTCTAAAGTGCAAGGTAGTTGTTCCTTATTTTTCAAAGTATTGGCAATAACCTAGTCGCTACCATTAGAGTGTTGAGGCATTTAAATTTGACAATAGCCCTGATATTTGTAGGCTATATATTTTTGTGCTTTAATGTAGGCTTTTTATGACTGCAACATTTCCTTTTATTGGCACTCTGAGTGCTGTGCGATATTTCGCCTTTAAAACTTTATTTCAGTAGCTCAGCGGGGTTAGCCATGATCCAGACTGGAATTTTAGCCAACATCGGAAAAAAGCAGTTTACAAGATTTCATGTCCCCGTGACATATTATGAAGAACACATGTACTTGCATTAAACCTGGGTTGCCTAACAATCCAGGGTTTTGGGTTTGGTTGAGTCACAGCATGAATTAACATTTTCGTCTTCTCAGAAAGGAACATTACTTTCCTTTTTTAAGTAAAAAAACACACAAATTCATATGGGTGGATTCCAGTACTATGTTTTTAGTCTTTTATCTTTTGCACCAACCAGACACACGTAGCTTTCCCAAACAGAAACAGCAGATACATAATTAAGCTAGCAACTGTATTGGCGAGTGAGGAACATTAATTACGAATGAGAGGAGTGGCACTCTGTGCTGGGAAGCCTAGTCTTGATAAATCTTTCGCTAAATATTTACTTCCTTTGTCTTCAGTTATAGCGTAAAAATATAAATACCCTTTGTAAACTTTTGCGTTCGCTATGCCTTGTCTATTTTAAAAGAAATATGTGTGTTGGACCAAAATTCAGTTCAACAACAGAGCATAGGACTATTTTTCAGGCCAACACAAAATCTAAAGGAAAACAATAGCTAAATGGGCCCCCTAATGTTGAGGACTTTTTAAATAGTTATGGTCATATTGAGTGAAGGTTGAAGGATGCCCAGTAAACCGTATTTTTGAAAATGTAGGCTGATGAATGGTAGCATGCTGGGTGTCTGATCAGGCACTGGCCTTCCTTCAGAAACATTACTGCTACTTGGTACCAGTTTATGAGCCCAGTTTGAATTCCTATATAAAGATTCACTGGGAGTTTTCTTGGATTAAGAAAATTAGCTGTGCACCTCCCAAATTAAATTAAAAGGCGCTTCTTACCATCCGAAATGCATTCGTATTTTACACAAAGAAGATAATCCATTAAAAACTAAAGACTCGTTCAACCTTAGCCAGCGGTGTTCCAGAGCAGCAGTTTAATTTGTCATTTTTATTGCCAAAATAATGTCTTCAGTGAAGAGGGATGATTCTATTGTTACTGCTTTATTATAATACATATAGATTTACGATGTTGTTTTATTTGAGCTTTTAAGGTTAAGTACCTCAGGGTACAGCCTCCTGGGAGCTGAACTGCTGAGTCTATTTCCTTATGTTACCCACTTCCTTACTTGGATGGGTAGAAAAGCATATATTTATGCATGGACTATATCCACAGGGGAAATATTCTACTTGGGTGTGAGTGACAAGCTGACCCTGGAGGAGGCGCGGGAGGCCTGTGCGCGCTCAGAGGCCACACTGGCCCAGCCAGGGCATCTTCATGCCGCCTGGAGGCAGGGCCTGGACCGCTGTGACTACGGCTGGCTGGCAGATGGCAGTGCCCGCTACCCCATCTCCGTGCCCCGCACTCAGTGTGGCGGGGGCCTGCTGGGGGTGCGCACGCTGTACCGGCACAAGAATCAGACAGGCTTTCCCCACCCCATGACCAGGATGGGAGCCTACTGCTTTAAAGGTAAGTCGGCCTGTCATCCGCCTGTCTCCTGTTGCGGCAAGTCCGCGTCATTGCGGGACGAACACTGCAATTATTAGCTGTTTTGCAAATAGCTAGCCATTTACATTACGTTTACTTAGCAGACAGTTTTGGTGGAAGAAACGTACAAGTGCAGGTCAGACAGCTGTGTTAGACTGTGTCCCCAGAGGAACTGGAGTTAAGGGCCTTGCTCAGGGGCCCAAATGTTAAATGACACTGCTGACCATGGGATTAGATCCAGTGACCTTCCGATCAGAGGCGCAGATTTTCAAACTACACACACTGCCGAAATTAAATTTGGATTCTTTCATTCTAGATATGTTGGGGTGATCAGAATAAGATGTGTTTAAAATTATATTATAATGAGTTTGATGCAAAAATTCTCTATCAGTCCCTTATACATGCGTAGAGTACAGTCTAAATTTATGAAATTGTTGGCTAGGGTGACAAGAATTTCTTATTAGAAATAATTCTTAACTGCAGCACTGTCAGATATTCTTGTAATGATTTATGCTATGGCCATGGTTATGCTAAGGGTCTCATTCAATCTCACCAAAATACATACACACACACCTATCTATCACACACCTAACAACAAATGTGATCTATGCAAACCCCCCCCTCCTGATTTAGTCATGAATGCTGAGTAAGTTTTTATATGGTTTTTATTCACATCAGGCATTATTAAAATACACATATGCATCTGTATATTATGTATGGAGAAATGGAAACAAACAGGTATAAGGACTGATGTTGTAGTTGAGGCATAACAGGGCTGGACTTGAGCTTTGCCTGATGGGGCATGAGAACATGTGAAGACAACACTCAGCATGAAGGTGTCAGCAACGTCATGCCCCTTGGTACTTCTCACGTAGTGAATAATGGTACACCCTTTGGTTCTCCTTGCTGTTAATGGGCCCTCTGCAGCTTCATGTCGGGCTGGTGTGGTCATTATTTCTTACCCTTAAACAAATACCCGGACTTTTCTTCTATATGTATCTTCTAATTTATTTCCTCCAGATCTTGGATAGCATTATTTTTGTCAGCCATTGTTGGCCTTGTATCATATAAGCTTATTATGGCATCCCCATAGTTTTTTTTCCTGACCTCATTGTATTTTTTGGGTTCTGTCCAGTTTCCGCCCAGCCAGCAGTGGGCTTGATGAACCGTGAAGATTAAACATCTTAAAAACTCCTGTGCTGCGAAGGCCTCTTTGACACTGTCTATAAATTCGTCATATACACCAAATGACTATGTGTTGGACAAGAGCCAACAGCCACACGAAGGCTTGGTTACACCTCTCGCTTTAGTTCGGCAGGGTGTAAAATGTTAAGAACGATTTGCGTTGCACTGTCAAGGTCGGATTTCAGCGCTGAGGAGGGAAGAGATTTGGCCTCCCCAGTATGACATCATTATATGGCTTGAGTAGCTCTTGAGGTAGTTCTTAGTGCGCTCGCTTTCACATTCCGCCCATCTAACATCTGAAGGGATCAGGTCCATCTCCCTTTTGAGCCATTATGCAGCAGTTGAGATCCAGAGTTTGTGGTTTGCCTCAGACGGGAGTGTCTGTGAGATGAGAAGTCCCACATGTAAATCTCAGGGGCTGGTTGTCCATGACGTCAACATTCTTAGGACTTGGACCACCTCCTGTTTCCACACTCACCAACAGTTTTGTTGTGCATAAGTATTTCCTACATCCAAGAGTGAGCATTTTATGAACTTTCTGACTCTCGGCACAGGCGTCAGCGATGGTGTCAGAGCTACCTACGTAAAAAGAAAATGAGAATTAGGAAGACTAAAAGTCAAACACAAAAGAATGCTTTTGGTCAGCAACAATATTAATAAAAAAGACCTGTAGATACGTTATGGATCACTGTGTTTTATTAGGGAAAATAAACTTTACATCTTACATCACAGATAGCTGCCGAAATTGGAGGCATATCCTTAATGTGTAACAGCTGGCTGCCCTAACAGAGACCCAGCTGTGTCACACTAAGGAGCATGGGTGTTTTCTTAACAACTGAGTGGTAAAGCTTGCATACGGGTGGAATCAAACACAGGGACGGGATAGATGGGATGCCATCGTCTTTACATCTAGAACATTCTGTTTCTTAAACCCGACCTCATACTATGCTCCCGTCAGCAAACGTCACGGCATTCCCTCAAGTCCAAAACATCAGCAGAGCTGAATTGTCCTCTCTCTGCTGACACTGTGCCGATCTCCATTAGGAAGCTGAGGGCGACAAATAAAATCATTATTACATTATTACCTTCTGATCACATAAGTGAATCCACACAATTTATATTCATAGGCTTCAAAAACACAAGTGTGAGATTTAAACGATGAAATAATTAAAGCCATAGCTTGTCACAAAATTGCTGAAAGGAACGAAACTATTTAAAAATTAAACATTATTAATTGTTATGGACTATTGCACAAGAGCACAGCTGCTTCCATGGATCTGATTATACAATTTTAATGAATTCGTTTTCAATTCAATGTTTGTTCTATGTAATTTTATAAGAGATTAAATTAGGCCCTCAATGAAAGTGGTATTTAGATACTGCATCTGTGTCAACCTGTGTCACCCAGTTTCTCATGGAAAGTTAACCACAGAATAATTACGACTTGGAATAATTCAAGTCATGTGTTTTGTGTGAAATCTGTCAATAAGAACAATAAAAAAGTGTCATATAGTGATTTACAGTAAAGAAATACAGTAATATATGGACAGTTACTGTCAAGTGGCCAAAACCCAAAATCTATATTGTACTATAAACACAATTTCCATATTTTCCCCAGTTTAGAAGGCATGGTCACCATTCAAATGTAATATATATGTATATTATAAAATGCCAAAATGCAATTATGTAACTTGAAATTATACCCCGCAGGAAAAGTAATATTGAACAAAAGAAGTGATATTAAATGGTACTGAAGTTAATATGCATGCGCATTGAAATTAAAACCTGAGAAACTTTGCCTGTGCTGGATCTTTTGCTGTAGACAGATGTGTTTCTCTTTCTGTGCCAGTGACATAAAGTACAGGAAAAAGAGGTTCGAAATAGAAGGTGGGAGCCAGGCGTAAGACTGATGAAACATTACAATGTCTAAAAAAGAGAGGCTTCTGGCTAAAAAAGTATTTTCTTTGCAAATAGCCGCACATTTCTCTGACCATTTTGACATCACTGACAATTTGAATTCCCAGAAAGAACCAGGCTGTGCCCGATGCCAAAGCAAACCGTTTCAAGCTGATTTGCTGTGGATCTGAACATTCCGCTATTTTTTTGAAACCTCAACGTTCACTGACTTCATTCCAGATGTTGTGTTTTTTATATGGTATTTGGAGACATTAAACAAATAATGCTGGCCTTTTTTTGGGGGGGATGGAATCAGACGTGGTTTTCCTCTACTCAGGTTTAATTTGATATTTATATCTAGTAGTTTCTGAAAATGTCCATTTTGCTATGTGAACTTGACAACAGGGAAACGGTTTTGCGTATGTGTGTTTCTGTTTGTATGCAACTGTGCTATAATCCCATTTAGCCATAATAACCAGTAAGCATTTGTGTTCCATTTAATAGGTAGAGCACTAACCACTCCACTGGACACGACCACTGGCCCCACACCACCTGTAAGTGTGTCAGAGGGAAGCTACATATCATCTGTGGTGCTGGCCAAGGCTGCAGCTCCTGTTATGGGAAGTCAAGAGGGGGCAGAAATCCGCCAGTCTCCCAGACTGCTGCAACCGTCTCTAACATCATTCCCCACTGATTCTGTGTCTGCCTCAAGCGAGGAACCTGCAAGTAAGCTGCCTGTCAGTGAGAGGCTCACAGAAGAGCCCCCTGCAATGTTCTCGACCAGCATGGCCCCTCCTGCTGGCTACCCTTTCTCCCCTTCCTCCCCATCTCCATCTTCCCCGACCACCACTCTATTCGACGTTGACTCTGAGCCGACGGAATCCCCTGTGAGTGAGCTCAGTCAAGTACAATCAGTGCCACGGGGTGACCTCGTCACAACGGAGAACTTACCGGAGCTGCCCACTCCCAAAAGTGCCACCCCCTACCTTGACTTACCTACCAATGAGGAAACAAAGGAAACAGAGCTTGGTAGTGCAGAGGAGGAGGCGACTCAGCCCCCTGGCAGGCTTCTTGTTGAGGCAGTAGCACCTGAGGTGCTCCCTGTGACAGATGAAATAAGCCTCCAACCACAACCGACACAAGAGTCAGACACTGAGGTGCTTACCTCCACCAAAGTGTGGGATATAGATCAGAAGACAGTGGCACAGGAAGAGGGCAGTGCTTCTAGTGGACTTACCTGGCTAAGTCAACCCACATCTATATCCTTTTTATCAAAAGAACCTTCTCCTAACGACCAAGATTTGGGAAAGCACGCTGTCGTATACAAGGAAGAGGGCTCTACTGACTTTGATACCACGATCAGTCTTCCTAGAGAAACTGCTACGATGCCATCGATGGTGACAGAGAGTGCAGCCGATATCAGCAAAACCATGGAGATGGAAGATACCACCAAGGACACCACCATCATTGACACAGATGACAAACCACCAACCGATGATGCAGGTGTCCATGTCATCCTGGTCAACATTCACGATAAAAACCAGTCACGTGAGTATATTTTACTATCGTCTTTCACCAATTCACATTACAGTGGCCGTTCAAAATGTAATACTGCGATGAAGAACAATTTAGTTCATCTTAAAGGGGCAGTTCACCCCAAAACTGAAAAGAAAAGATGTTTTAGAGGGGTTTTGGTGTTATCTATCTCTCTAGGTTGTTTTGCTGGGAGTTGCCTATTTTTGGAGAAATGTCGGGCTTCTCTCGAATATAATGGGAGTGAATGGCATTCTTTCCGTGGTGATTAAAGTGCCAGAGAAATACATTTGAAAAATTCATCAGCGATATCTCCTGCCAGAGATCATGAGCCGGCTACTCAGATGGTTGTAACCTGCGGCAGGGGCTGCCCGTGATACATTTGCTGTGTGTTGTTTGGTACAAGAAAATAGTTTGCACATGAAACTGCTCGCTACCAAGTTTGTATTATTAATAGCTAGCCGCCGCAGCCGATCCATGTTCGTGCTCCCTGTGAGCTCCCTGCCAGATGGCCCACATTTTTGCTAAAATGCAGACTGTGGGTCTGTGGGTCTCCGAGGATCGGATTGGGAAACACCGAAATAGAGAAGGAGTTCTGGAACTCCGTTCCTTACATACTCCCTGAATGTGACACACATTTGATTTGCAGAAGCTGTCCATGGTGCTGAAGTCGATAGTTGAATAGTAACAATTCCCAGTGCAGTGATTGTTACAGGTATAAAGCCTTGCAGTGTCATATACAAAAAACAGATATTTGTGGTGCAGTTTATATAATTACAGGGCAATGCATTTCCCCAGCAAGCCAACTTCCACCTGGCTTTGTTCTATGCACAGGAAAAAATGCAGAAACAGAACTAATAGGCCTCATGAGAAAATTATGTTTTGAGCTATTTATCTATATTTGCTCAGAAAAATACATTATTTAACGTTACAATACATAAAGGTATGGATGTCTTATGGGATGGTTATGGGATGGTTTAGGTGAAACTTTTTTGCAGATGTTGCAAAATGCAACATCTGTAAGATGATGCAGCAGTGCCTGAAGACTTCTCATAATTATGCTTATATGGCTTATTGTTAATATTCCATGAATATAATTTGATGATTAATAATACATAATTAGGATACACCTGCAGAGATTTGTCGCAGGGCCTCTCCAGAGCATTCATTGATATGTTTCCAGTTGTCACATGCCTTTCCAGCTATTTCTGGTGGCCCCCATTACTCCAGCTGGTTTTCTGTTTTCCGGGAGTGTTGCCACTGGCCAATTTTCACCACTTAGCCATGCAGGTGTTCAGAGAGGAAGTGGCCAGTCATTATTATTTTGTTACTTTTGAGTAGCAGCTTGTGGGAAAATGCACTGTGAGGTGCATGTTTCAGACAAACGGTTGTTTGATACTAAAATGGTAATGAAAATGAACATCTGTTTATGGATGATCCGGATACACCTGCATGCAAGTGAGAATTTGCAACCATTTGTCACAGATTAATAATAATTAGAAGACTAAACATTTTAAACACTTCTTTCTGATTTAAACATAGCTTTCTGATTTAAAATAACTTTTGCAAAAAAAAATGGTTCTGGAGGTGTTGAATAAAATTGGTTCTTCCAAATGTTTTGGAGTAGCTCCTCTATGGCCAACTTTTTGTTCACGTGCGAATTTAACGTTAGTCCAACACTAACGAACCTCCAAACAACAGACATGTTTCCCATAAGTGTTACTGTTCTACCTAACCCTTAGAGTTGGGGGGCGGGGGGGGTGAGCGGTGGTTGACATGACTTAATGGAAACTGAGTGGGGAGATGGGCGGTATGGCCAAAATGTCATATCACGATACTTTAGGTTGTAATCACAATTCACAATATAGATCACAAGTTTTTTTTTAATGTATGTAGTAATGTTAATTTAAAAAAAATGAATTGCCATCTGTTGTATAACCGGTACTTTTGCATAGGTTACAAATTACAGTAGACTGGTCCGAATTTCACAAATACAATACATTTCCTTTGTTGCAACCAATTTTCAATGTCTTTTCAATAGCATAACTGACCTGTCTATGGACTGCGGGATGTTTACCATGTGACACCAGCACAATACTTTTAGCGGTCTGATTGTATATAAAGCTTGTTTATCTTATCATGAAGTTAGCTAACTGATTGGCAAATATCAGTTAAGTTTTTAGTTCAAAATCTACTCACTAAGTTGAGATCCACAGAGACAG
>JAODKN010000114.1:26523493-26534845 GCA_026774425.1 Petrocephalus zakoni
CAGAAGCCAAGCGGGCAGATGGATCTGGAGAGGAGGCTTCAGTGTCTACCACAGCTTCTGATTTCTTCAGACCAGCTGCAACTGATGATGGAGCAGAAGCCAAGCGGGCAGATGGATCTGGAGAGGAGGCTTCAGTGTCTACCACAGCTTCTGATTTCTTCAGACCAGCTGCAACTGATGATGGAGCAGAAGCCAAGCGGGCAGATGGATCTGGAGAGGAGGCTTTAGTCTCTACCACAGCTTCTGATTTCTTAAGGCCAGCTGCAACTGATGAGGCAGAAGTCAGAGAAACAGAAAAGAGTTTCACAGAAGCTTCAGTTGGAGTGTTTTCTACTTTATCTCCATTCAAAACCAGTCCTAGTGTTATAGACAGTCCAGGAACCCCTACTCAGCCAGAAATGACAGAGGACACTGAAGATTCTGGGTCAGCTGACAGTGAGGGCTCAGCACAAGATATCTACCCTCCTAGTCTTACATCAGTGCAGCCAAAACGGACTACTTTCCCCTGGTTCACAGTTTCTGAGACTGAGACCTCTATGACCCCCCTTGTAACCTTGCCTAAAGGCTTAGAGGAAAGTACACAATTTACAGTTCAGTTATCGTCAGTACATACTGACAGCACAATTTCACAAGAAACAACTTTGGAGAGCACACCCATGCCACCACCTGAAACACCAGGTCCAGTAACATCTTTGGAGTCAAGTACTGAGCTTGGTAGTGGTGCCACTACACAAGAAAGTGAGGTTTTGATGTATGATGGACAAAAAGCAATCCAAGTTTCTTCAGCAAAAGTTGCAACTGTAACAGTCTTAATAAGAAAGGTTCCAGAGCCTGTGTTCACAACAATTACTCCTTTACTGGCAGAGACAGAAGGCAGCGCACAGGGTTACAGTCCAGAAACACAGAGCACCCCTCAGTCACTAGAGACAACAGCTTTACCAATCGAAACATCCAGCCAGACCGCTACCATTTCATCTTCTGGAACTTCAGCTGTTCTTTCCCAAGACATTGGCACACAGCAGGTTCTGATGCCAGCTCCGACAAGTAGAGTTAGTGATATTTTATCCATCAAAGAACAAGAGGAGAAGACAACCAATATTTTGACTGATGAAATGAAAGGTGTGGATGAGCTCTTATCAACTACTTCGGATGGCATGGTAGGGACCTCAGGACCTCCGGCCTCTCCTTCTGAAGAACCTATCATCGATGTGGATACAGTGGTACCCGTTGAGTCTTCTCCACATTTTGTTCCCACCATTCAAACAGCAGAAGTTGCTGGGGAGATGCCTCTAACTGCTCAGTCCCCGCTTCTGACAACTCTGCCAGAGGGGTCTGGTGATGAGATGAAAACATCAGCAACTGCTGAAGAATTGTCTACGCCGGTCATTTTCACAACTCCATTAACCACTGCAGATGAGTTTTCTGGAGATGTTATCTCTGGTGATGTGCCAGTAGGGGATGCTACAGGTACTGTGGCTGCACCTATTGAAGTATCAACCAGAATGGACATTCAAACAGACACTACAGATATGTCACAGCCTGAGATAACCGCTTCTAAAGAGTCCTTCCTGCAGGTCTCTACTAAGATTGCTTCGACTTTGCAGCTGACAGTCCTCAGGGAAACTGCACCGACGACTATCCAGCCTGAACCTCTGGCTTCTTCTCTTCCAACCAGTAGAAGTGTCATAGAGGTAGAGTCAGACAGCCAAGAAGGTTTCACAGGAGATGATAAGGGTATGGATGACATAATCAAAGGAGCAACACCTAGTATGGAAACAATAGACACCGTAGTGACTGACTCAAGTACTGAAATGACTATCACTGCCACTCCGGATGAAGCCGTTGATGACAATGCAATTTCTGGACCTTCAATGGTCGAAGCAGAACCTCCTCATCATGGAACAGAAGCAACAGACCAACTTGAGACCAGTTACACAGTTGAGGGCCAGACTGTTGAAATTCCAGGTATCCTATTATATAATGTAATAGAACATGTTTACCCATAATGGAGCATGTTTATCCAATATATTTTGCCACAAGGTTTAACCAAATGTATAAATAATGTACATTTGTGAAGTATGCAATTGTGCCTTCCTCATGCTTGCTTTGCATAGCTAAGTGTTTAGCAATGGTTGTCTCCACAGGAGTATTTACCTGCACTGACAATGTTTGCCAAAATGGAGGCTCCTGCTTTGTCCGAGGAAAAGTTCACCTTTGTGTATGTTCGCCTGGTTATAGCGGAGAACGGTGTGAAACAGGTATCTTGGGCACTTGTAATGTTTTCTTCCTGTGATGTTAGTGGCCTAATGCACAAAAAAATGCAAGCTAACATTCTCATAAATTGCAAGCTAACATTTAAGTGTTTTATGTTATAATTGTCTAACATCTTGATAACCCTTTTGCTTGTACTGTAGCTGCATTTCTTTCTGTTTCTCATGCTTGCAGACACAGATGAATGCCAATCTAACCCCTGCCACAATGGGGCGACGTGCATTGATGGTGTAAAGTCCTTTACCTGTGTCTGCCTGCCCAGCTACACTGGTGCCCTCTGTGAACACGGTGAGCCTTGCAACTTTTCAAATTTCAGTGATGTGCAAACACAGGTTTACCATTAATATATATCGGTCAGCTGTTGTCTCACCCCCTGGGACTGGAGTTTGAGTCTCAGCTCCATGTCTGTGCAGTTTACATGTTCTTTCCGTGTCGTCGTGGGGTTTCCTCTGGGTACTCTGGTTTCCCCCCCACGGTCAAAAAACATGCTGAGGGTTATTGACGTTATCAAATCTCCCTAGGTATGGATGTGTGTGTATGTGTGTGTGTGTGTGGATGAGCTCTTATCAACTTATCAACTCAATGTCCCCACAATGTGATAAATACCTGTTACTTTTTACCTCTATTTTATAAAAATCTGTGTCTGTAATCAAAAAACTAAAAATGCCAAAAGTTTCATATTTTGTTTGGTTACTTATGGCTAAGGTTAGGGCTGGGTAGGGGTTAAGGATGTCATAGTTGGAATCAGGGTTATGCCCATAGGAATGAATAGAGTGCCCCCATAATGATAGGAATACATTGACTGTGTGTGTGTGTGTGTGCGTGTGTATGTGTGTGTATGCCCTGTGAAAGGTTGGTGCCTGGGTTGTTCCCTGCCTTGCACCTGTGGCTTCCCACAACAATGCAAAAGACAATTAGATAGATGAATGGGTGGCTGGATGGATGCATGGATGTATGGATATCTGACAGAGTCAAGTTCAACCTATTCACAAAAATGAATCAGTTATTCAGGTGAATAACTGGTTTTTGTGAGCAGTGTGAAACACGTCATATCAGTCATTACAAAGTTGGTGTACTACTCTGAGCAATATAGAATGTATAGGAGCTTTCAGTAGGTAAAGTGTCGTACCTTAAGTTGTATGAATGAGTGAATGGAAGTGGCTGTTGAACTATTTTTGGCTGTGTGGTTGACTGTTCTGTAAACCAAGAATTAATGAGTGTGCAGTAAATTGCTACAGTTACCAAGTGTTCCCTGACTAGGGCTTAACTTAACAGTTTTAGCAGGTCTCTTTAGTTCTTCTTCTTTTCTGGGAGTCTGTAGAGCCGAGCAGCGTCTTGCACAGGAAGCACAGCTGAAGGTCAGGTTTAGGGTAGGCTTTGGAGCCAAGGAAATTAGCTGAATGATCATTTGGGGAGACTTGGCTGTTGTAATTTCAATCCAGCTGTTAAGGAAGCATAATGCTAACCTTCAACAAAATGAAGGAGTTCATCACCTGGCAGTCTTAGTTATCTCTAGACATTTCTCTAAAATAGGTTTAAGGAGCCACAAACTGTTCCAGCACTTCCAGGTGTCCGGAAACATGTGAACTCTTTTTCTCATTCAGATGCATTGCCGCAAATAATAATAATAATAATAATAATAATAATAATAATAATACAACTGTCCAGGAAATAGTTTCTAAATATATTCTCACAAGCTTTTTGTGTGGTTTTTAGTGAAAGGGTTTTCCTCTAAACCAGAGAGTGAGGCCAATTCCCAGCAGTGCCATGGCTATTTGTCTATGTGCCTGTGTGCTGCAGCACTCCCGGGCTAAGCTCCTGCTCCTCTTCCTTCCAAAGCACATCCCTATGAAGCCTGTGGCTTTTGTAGGGACACAGCTGGTGTTTGCCGACCGGCCATGTCAATATTGCCGCACCTTCAGCTATGCCTCCAACAAACTGGAGCAGCGAGAATGTCTGCAGCCCCAGACTGACTCGCGTTTGAATTTTTAAGTGGCACCTCTGAAGGCAGGAGGACAGTTCATGCCAGATTGTGTCAGGATTTGACCCAGAGAAAGCAGCGAGATGGTGGGTGAAACCTTGTGGCGCTGTAATTACCCAGTGGCCATTTGCTGCTGTGCCTGACTGCTAACACACAGCTGCTTTCTCAGACTTCCTGCCAGGGAATCGGAAGAAATAAGGAAGAAAGAGGCACTAGTATCATTTCCAAGTGGTTTAACAGCTGGAGTAAGAATTACAATATATAAAGGGATGGTATTAGGTAGTGAGATAAAAGGCCTTAAAATTGTGTTTATTTGTGTGGTGTTTTCTCGTCGTATCAGTTTGTTTGTTTGTTACTCACGGAGACTGGCTGTAGACATAATTTTAAGTATCTCACTTGAGTTCTGAAAGCTCTTTAGCTAGACATAATTTTTTATATTTAATGCGGTCATCGATAATAAATGCAATCATTGTTTTCATTCTTCAAAAGAAATAATTATTTACAGTTTGCTCTTATTGTCTTTTAACATGTCTGGAAAGAGCATTTCGATTTCTTGAATCACTTCAACAGTTTCAACTTCTTGCATCTCTACCAGACTTTTCACAAGTCATGTCTGCCATCATTCCAGCACCTTCTCTGGCTGATCAGGCTTCCTATGAGATCAGATCTCCAGAAAAACAGAAAACTTTCGCCAGAGACACTCCAAACTTGGGTCACACAGTGCTGCTCCCACAGCCAGCCGGTGTGCACCTACTTTTCTCTCCTCTTTTCACGACATTTTTTGGTGCTTTGCAGAACTAAAGCAGTGATTATAATCTCTGGCTTTCTCCCGTACAAATGAGCTGTAAATGCCACCATGCTAGATAATTCCATGTTAATATGTAGTTGATATAAAGCTAAGAGCAATACTTCACAATTATATAAGGAGGAAATTATTTTATTTAACTAAGTTAAACAGACTGAAGGGGAGTTGTGATGGTAGAAGTAATTTTTTTTTTAAACCACACACTCTGCCTTAAGGTCTCTATGGAGTGGGACGTGTCCGGAAGCTGGCCAGGTGGCTTCCAGATGAGATACCCAAGCCTCCTCGGCTGACTCCTCTTGATCCAAAATAGCAATGGCTTTATTCTCTATCTCTGTGAGCGGGGCCAGACCTCCAAACTCCTCACCTTCTGATGGAGAATGAGTCTGGCAGATCGTTTTGGGGACCTTGTTATTTCAGTCATTTCCTTCAGCCCATGAGCAGGGATAGGGATGTACATTGATCTGTATATCGCCTGGAACAAACTATATCATCTAGTGCTTGAGTTCTTGGTAGGACTGCTCTTGGCAATAAGCCAAGCAGATAAGCCAGACCAACCACAAATGTAGCAAAGACCCTCCGAAAGGAAGGTAAAGAGGTATGTCTTGTCTGAAATATGGTTACCAGGATACTTCACTGGAGCCAGGGCTGTGGGTGGTATTTACTAACGTGAACCATGTGGCCGGTTCACCCACACAACCCTCAGACCCATAAGGTGAAAGGTGGAGGTCAGAAACAGCGCCGTTTGGGCGAGACAGCAGTGTCAATTTAAAGAGTAACTTTTAGCGTTACCTGCATATCTTTCTTTCAAATCTGTGGCAAACAGAGGCAATGCCAGTTGTTACACTCTTTGACTAGGGAGGCCATAAGCATAAACTATATCAATGGATTTTTGTAATAACAAAAGATGTTTATTAAAAAAATAATAAGCAAAGACAAATTACCTTTTCGGTGAGACAAACAAAACAACAAACAAAACTCTTATGTGGTCTTAACCTATCAAACAAAGCAAATAAACAAAACTCTTATGTGGTCTTAACCTATCAAACAAAAGCAAATAAACAAAACTCTTATGTGGTCTTAACCTATCAAACAAAAGCAAATAAACAACTCTTATCACCCTTTTTTATAACAAAACAGTAGAAGGCAAACTAAAAATGTGCACACTCCCTCCATTCTGTTTTTTTACTCTCCGTACCATGGGTACTTTAAACCCAAAAGGAATACTTATACAATTTACAATGTATACAAAGTCAACTAGTCTCAGCACAGGCACAAAGAGAGCAATAAGAAACCAGAACAGCAACTAATGATAGCTGGGCAAGGACTTCCGCTGCCTGTGGGTTCTCAGCTGGGCTTTATTGGGCATCCACCAATCATCCGTAGGGAGTGTTTTATCATGCCCAGGTGTACTACAGCAGCAGCGAGGTGGAGGACTGGAATCAGAGCTGAGAATGGAAGACAGACACACATACACTTAGTCCTCCGCCACAGACACCACAACACCGCCACACATTCAGTCACAGCAAAATAAATACACCCATGCATGTCAACATCCATAAAAGTCTCCTTTAAACGCATTTAAGTAATGGAGATAGAATCTTCTCAAACTATAGATGCAAAAATGAGGGAAATGAATATCACTTGCCTAATTTATATATAACAACAATCTGCAATTTGCCATTAAATAGAATTTTGGCTGTTTTCATGACTAATGTAGCTCTCTCTGTGACTCTGCACTAGAAAAGCAGTTGGAAGAAGAATGGATGGATGGATGAATTGCAGAGGTGGGGACTCGCAACTTGACTCGGACTCAAGTCACAAATTTGATGACTTGTGACTTGACTTGAGGGCAGATGACTGGAGACTTGGACCCAATGATTTGAGAAAACCTAAGGTTATAGTTCCCCCTCTGGATACCATGACAGGTCTCCTGAGATAGTTTGTTGGAAAGGAAGTGCCCTGCATAGACACGGACATAAAAACTGTATGAGGTCAACTGTGACAGAGCGGAGACTCTCTTATCACCCTGTCTCTGCCTATAAAGCATTTAACATAAAATGTACTGTGGTGGGTTTTTGCAGCAGCGGGTTTTAATCACTAAAGGTAAAAAAGAAAAAAAACGTTACATGACTCAGAACTCGACTTAGACAAATTTGATGACTTATGACTCAACAGCAAAAATGATGGAGAGACTTGGACTCGACTTGAAGGCACAAGTGACTTGAAGGCATTTGACTTGAGATTTGACTTTTGCAAATGTGCTCATCATCCGTTTCATAGTGGTTAGTTTGGTCTAAGGCAAATCAAAGTGCCCTTACTCTTCAGTCACATTACATCACACAATGCCACTGTTTTTCAAAAGCACTACGTACTTCTATTTAGAAAATGAAAAAAAAAAAATTGAACATTCATTATGTGTAATGATATATGCAAGCAACCTTACAATGATTTTTCTTATTTATTTTAATCCTCAGATTACACCCTCTTTTCCAATAACTGCAAAATTTGTTCTTTAAATGCTGCCTCTGTGGTGATGGAAAAATACCCCTGATTAACTGTACTGCCATGCTAAAGCTGACTGTTTGTCCCATATGAAAGACCCTTGTGGAGTTTCTTTATTCACAAAAGGACATTTTTATTTACCTGTCTGCCAGACTCAAGTTCAGTTTTTCTTTGGCAAGGTGATTGTTTCAGAAATTGGCTTGTGAAGTCCATTTGTGGCACTTATTATCTCCTTCCTGCTTTCATTTTTTGCTAATTTCTTCGCATTTTTTTGTGCTCATTTCTAAGGGGATCTTAGAATGTTTTTAATATCCTTAATTTAATCTGCTCTGGTGCTAGTGTTTGTCAATAGAAACGCGTAGAGTAAATCCAGGAATGCATTAAATTAGGATATCATATTAGGCATTAGAAACAATTGCTGCAAGATTTTTAAGGATATTTAAGGATTTTATTAGTGCATCTGTTGGTATGATCATGTTTTGCACATTTAAGTTGAATTATGATGGATGAATTAATTTACATTCATATTTTCTGAATATATATGCATTGTGTATTTTTGCAGTAAAAATGCGTCATTCATTCATTCATTCATTCATTCATTTATGTAATTTAGCACTGAATTTCTTGAACTGTCAGTGTATTGAAAATTACATTTCTCCTATATATTCTGTATGGCTGCTTATGACTAGTTAATTATTTTGAAGCGACTCTTATTTAGGGTCCAACAAATGCACCCTTGTCAGATGGCCCACTGTACAGCCCGATTCAGCAGTTAAAGGAGATTTTGTTTGTGAGCCACAGTAAGTCATTTGTGGTTCCATGAACTGGAAAGGGCAATGAGATTCATTGTTAACAGAAGTAAATTCACCCACCAAAACAGGAATGATGCGCACTTCGGGGCCAAAAAATGACAGTATGAGTTTGTGAAGAACTACAAGTAGCTAAAAGTGGAACAAACATCTACTCTATGCTTGAGTTAATTCTTTCTTTGGAAAGTTGTAGATATCTTCATTGATTCCTTGGAAGTCTTGCTGTACCAAAAAAAAAAGATTCCAGGTGCCTGAGTAGAATCTATAACTTAGCAGTCATTCAGAATCATGTTGAGTATATTGTACTCTTGAGTAGATTTTTTGTTGACAGCTAATGCCTCCAGCAAATGTTTTACATAGGATAGCCGCCGCCTGAAATGTGTCGTGACATATTTAGAGACCATGGGATGTTGTTCGAAGTTTAATTAATGTAGCTGGCATGTCCAGTGATGCGAAGTGTATATTCAGATATAATTGCTTGGATTTGACATGGCTCTCTCTCTTTTAACAGACACAGAAACATGTGACTATGGCTGGCACAAGTTCCAGGGCCACTGTTACAAGTACTTCAGCCATCGCCGTACATGGGACTCGGCAGAGCGCGAGTGCAGACTGCAGGGGGCGCACCTGGTTAGTGTGCTTTCACACGAGGAGCAGCTCTATGTCAACCGTAAGTTTCAGACAGCTTTAATTAAAAGCTTGGAGGACAGCGGGTAAAAGCTTTGTTGGTTTCAGTGTCCCGTTTTACCGGCCTGAGTTACTGTTTGAGGCCTGCTACTGACAGAATTGTCAGTATAGCCAACGGTTTCTTTTGCATGACCCTGATGTAATTTGACACTCTTTCAACACCGAGGGGGGCTTGTCCTCTGCACTTTACCTCAACCTACATCCGTGGTGGTCAAGGAAGTGCCAGTTCTGAGAGATTTAATTAAAAGCTCCCAGGATAGCTGACTCTCTCACTGGCATCCATTCCCAGTTCGTTTTCTCAGACAAAGCTGACACACTTCACATTCACAAGGTCCTCATTGAGCCTAGCCTTCTGTCTTCAGTTGTTTTAGGTCATTGGCCTTTGGCTGCCTGTTCTTCAAAACCTGCTTTTGGTTCCTGAACAAAAGATTCTGGCCTTCCCACTCCAAACAAATAACACAGTAGATTTCTTGTATGTTTCATCTCCATGATGAAGTCTAAAGACTGGCAGATTGATTATAAGTTTAGCGCTTAAACGGTACGATCACCTGTAATGCCAAAGTTATGTTACTAATAATCCTCACTCCCATGATACTCAATAACCTATACTCAATAATTTAGCGAAATTCAACACTAGTCTGTAGCCAGGCAAGTGCTTATGATTTTCATGGAAAATCAGGCATTTGAACAGGAAGGTGTGATTAACGGAAAATGGGTTCATAATGTGGTGTAAAATAGTAAAATTATTCCTCGTGTGTTTCGTTGTGCATATCACAGGATTGGGACATGACTACCAATGGATTGGTTTGAATGATAAGATGTTTGAGAATGACTTCCGCTGGACAGATGGTCGACCCATGGTAAGAAAAGGATATCTTTAGTTCTTCTATAAGGAGTTTGCACTTTCCAGCTTTTGCACTGTAATAACAGACCTTCCAATTCTTGGTCAAATTCTGCTAGTCTTGGAGAACACTTTCTGTTTGACAATCACATGATTGACGAGACTAAACATGGGAGCTAATTCATTTAGAGATATTTATTTCCCACTCTGTCAATATGGTTGAAAATATTTATCTTTTACTTTGCCTGCAAGTATGATTCTAGTTGGACCAAACAAGATGTCTTGTGATGGAGCCTGTGTTTATGTGTGGGGATTGTCAGAAAGACCTAACTTTCAACTACAAATTCAGAGCAGCGGAGGAGAATAGAGGAGAGGAGAAAGAATAAAAGAGGGAAGCTGTTTATCCTTGTGGTGATCTTTTCCAAAAATCGTGCAAAAAGAGGGAGAGAGAGAGCTCTGCAGGGGGGTCCGTGGATAGGTGTAGAGAGACAAAAGTTGCAGGAAGTGGAGGTAGGGTGGGCGGTGGTGAGAACTGGGGAGTGGGCAGATGGGCCACACCTGTCTTAGAAATCATCACTGGGAAGTAAACTAACAAAAGTGGTCTGGGGAAAACCTACCAACCCCGACTTCAAACGTCTAACTGCGAGCATCTGTGCGGGAGGTATTCTGTAGTGTGTTTGCATCAGATAATGACAGAGGAGGCAAAACTGTGGGCCCTTGAGCTACGACTGTTGAAAGACCAGAGGCGAGAGGCCAAGATCAGGAAGAGTATTCATAGCTGTTTGAGACTGACAGAGAGCAAGGCATCCCACACACGAAGACGGGACGCAGCCTAGGATATAAAAGCTTTAAGGTCAAAGTTTACTTATTGTAATCTGTGCTGCTGATCCACAAAAACTGAACAGATATTTGCCAACTGTCCATCCATCCATCCATCCATCCATCCATCAACCACCAGTACAGGGATGAAAAATAACAGATTTTGTAGCAGTCAAGTAAACTAGATGCAGCACAAAAATCGGATTCATATCCTTAAACCAAATTATAATTTAGACTGCATTGTATGTGTGCAGCTGTTTTAAGAGGAAAATATCGCTCCTCCGCATACAAGCATCTCCTAAGCAAAGTAGAATAATGGCTACAGCAGAATGTGGCAGTAATCGCAGGTCAAGTGTAGGCCGTCAGTAAGATGTCCCAGCAGGACACTGTGCTATTCCAGCAGCCAGCTGACAGATTACAGCACATCCTGGAGAATCCAGCAATGCATGTGGTGGCAAACGGAAAAGAAAAAAAACCATTCAGGCACAAGTGGTGGCAGTTGTGGGGGGGGGGGGGGGGTGTCTTACCCCAGACAGCAAAAGACCCACCCACTGAGCAGTTATTGGCACCCCACACCTGGAAACATTTTTTTACAAGGGAGTGCAATTTGCAGCGGAACTAACCAAGGTGTTAAAAG
>JAODKN010000114.1:26561320-26586468 GCA_026774425.1 Petrocephalus zakoni
ACTTGTTAAAATCTACATTAACTATTCACCTAATTCTTCAAAATTCATAGTTTAGTTGAGCACTACGTCACAATTTAGCACATTATGTGCATTTTCTTAAAGCTATTGTGTATTTTATTTTATATTGTGTATTTATAAGCTAGGTAGGTACATTATAGGTGGACAAACATTGTGTATTAGTATATAATACAAATACTATATTCAGGGGTTTACAGGTGGTACGGAAGTACACATTCGTCGTTTAAACTGTGAAATGCATGCTAGTTTCTTATTATAACAGTGCAAATGCATACTTATTATAATTAGTAAAGTTTATAATGCTCAGTAATTTATATATATATATATATATGTATATATGTATGTATATAACATCAGCCTTTTCTGTAATGGTCCACTGTAGCGTTTCTTCATTTTAAAATTTGTCCCGGAATTTGGTCTTTCACTATAACTCCCACAGCTCTTACAATGATTCACAGGCCACAATTTAGCCCAATCCTCAGAGGTACGTCGGACCCTATGACACTGTGGCTCTAGTGGTTACTCCAAAGGCTCGCTAGAGAAAACAACACCCCTCCCTTAAAGAAAAACTGCATGCAACATTTATGTTTCAAATTCTATGCTGTTCCAGTGTAGTTACTATAACCGTCTGCACAGAACCAGCCTAAGAAATCAGTTTCCAGAGTATTCCTGAAGACCGCCTACCTGGAGCTGAAACGCCAGTTTAATATAAGCTAAATCTTTAGTGGACGGATCCCAGTTCATTTCTGCAAAATGGTAAACAATCACAAATCAAAAATAATGAGGTAATCTCAGAAATATCAGGGTCCAGAAACTGCACCACCCGCTTATGTTGCTGCAAAGGATCATGGAGTATCAGTTATCGCCCTTGGACCATCACATGAGGGGAAATCGATACAAATATTAAATCCCAATGTAAAAGCCAGCGCTTTGCATCAATCAGAGACATGGCTACCTGCCAGAAATGCCCAGAAGATGACACACGCTTATTAGTCACTGCTGTGGCTGATATAAAATGCTGTGGTGTTCAGCTACGCTATGCAGGAACATAAGCTAGTAACAGCTTGCAGGGAATTACAGAAGTAAGAAGAGATGCCTGATGAGCGCAGGAATGGGGATGCACTGGGCACACATTAGGCAGGTCAAACTGCAATGCAGCTGGCCTGAAGCCTAGAAACAGACCCGGAAGAGAGAAAAACCCATTAACAGCATGCAGGTCAGGCTGATACAGACTGTCGAACATGAATTTAAGGATGCTGCAGCTATGTATGCAATTATTAAAGGGGCTGTGGGTCGGGGTATGTGATGCACCCATAATGGGAAAGTTGCCAGGTCAAAGCCCACCGCTTCCCCCGAGTAAGGCCTCTAATTCCCGATTGCTCCAGGGACGCTAGCTGACCCCATGTACTGCTACCCCCAAAACTTGCTTTCAATACATGGGTTGACGGTATATGTGTCTGTTTGTCCAATGAACAGCAAGACAGAGCAGACGAAAACACATCCCCATTACCTCATGGGTATGAATGTAGTATCACTATTCTGTTAAACTATACACCCATTTAGACGTATTTTTCCTAAAGTATTTATCATCCACCTTAGGATGGCCTGGAGCCCATCCCAGGCAGCTTACGGTATGGGGCAGAGGAATATGTTAGACGGGGTGCCACATAGTGGCAGGGTACACATAAGCACATACTTACAATAACACAATATGGGCAGTCCGAGGTTACAGACGGCATCCGTTCCTTAAGTCTATTCTTATGTCGAATTTATAACTAATATACAATTTTTTTGTATATAGTTCATATTTTAGCTGTCTATGCACATAAAACACTAAAGAAACATTTTACATACATTATACAATACATTAAAACATCTCAAACATAATACAGTAAATAATAATATCAGAAATAAAAGTGATATCTACATAAAGTACTGATGTTCATGCAATGTTGTCATGAACATCACAAAGTAGTGCGTGAGTTTGTCATTAGAACCATTGTTCCATGGTTTTATAGAAGTACGCAAGTACGAGTTGTCCATGAGTTAGACCTTCCTAACACAGGGACTGCATGTATACTGACTGATCCAATTGCAAGCCTTTACACTACAGGTCGAAAATGCACAGTTACAGAAAATGCATAGAGAACAGGGCCAGATCGGAGTCCCCAGCGTTGGAGGTGTGAGGGGACAGTGCTCCCGCCATACAGCTTGCCATTTAAACATACAAAACACACTTTAAGCAGCCTTCATTTCCATCACAATCATCACACCTGAAACAAAAAGCATCAGAGAGAAGAACCCCTTTCACAAGCGTTAAGTGTCCACACTAGGACACTTAGGCTGGAGAGAATTCAAAACCTCTTGGGCCACGGCCTCAGCACCAGGCCAAACAGATACTGCATTGTTTCTCCCGCCGCGTCACTACGCACGCCTGACAGTTTCTGGCTGCTCACATACCCTGAAAAGCGTAAGCCAGCGATCGCGGCTCGCTCTATAAAAGGAGCTGGACTTCAGGATGATTAACGGCGCGACTGTGATCATTTCTCGCCAATTAGCGCCAGAAGTGCACGGTGTGTTTCATACAGCCACGATTTGTGCCGCCGGTACCTCTTTTACGCCGCCACGGAAACAGGCGGCACACAGCTGTAATCCGTCCCTGCCTGTCACGCTTTGGCACCTGCGGCCTGTCCACATGTTTATAGGCTGACATCACCAGCGCGCACATTAGCACACGGTCCCTTGGTGGTGCAGACTCAGGCTCCAGAACACCACGTCTCCCCCATTAAGGTGGGGCTACTCGAACGATCCAGTTACATGCGTGTCTTGCTTTAACATGTTAACATGTGCAGTGCACATGTGCCAGGAGGAAAAAAAAGGAAGATAAGGGCACATTGCATTCTTGCACGAGGCATTTACACTTAATAATATAAAATTAGCTGTTAAACTTCCTGCATTTTCCGTACTCCCTGGTGTTCAGTACTGTGGAGATTAACCCTGTCTGAAACTAGTCATGTTCTATTATACATTATCACAATTAGACAATTATAATGCTACTGGATTTACTTTGTACGCTGTTCAGCTAATTCTGATACATTCAAAAGTACGGTGCACTGCAGGTTTAGTATACCATGAAGGAAACTCTGGTGTCTGTACTTACAGAATACGTTTATTTAATAGCTGTATGCAATGCACCGCATGCACTGCCGTTCATGTGCCTAAAACGATGTGGTTGTAAACGACAGCCATTATAAATCATCTTGATGACGATAAAGCTTCTATGCAGTATGCAGTCTATTTCCTGAAAGCATCTTCTGTCCTGTCCGGTCCTGTCCTGCCCTGTCCTCTGACTGTCCTTCACATCCACAATGAGGCCATTCATAGATGTGACCCCTCTTAACAGATAATTGCCTGGGCTTTCATGATAAAAGAAAAAAAAAACATCTTGAACACCATAGCACCTTGTTACAAGGCTGCTTTGATTATGTTTCTGATATTTTACAAAACGTCAGCCAAAGACCCATATACCCAATGAAGTTGGTCCTGTAATGACTGTGTGGAGACCCACATGACAAACAATAACTGTGGTTTCCTAATTACAAATCCTTCCCAAAGTGATCAGCATCAGCAGCATTTATTATAACCTGACACGCCCTATGACACCTTTCAAACCCCACTAATCAAGAACCACTGAATTTTGTTATTATTTTGTCTTTAATTTGAACTGCTGAAGTTAAATTGTTTCTCACATTCAGCAGACAAAAGGACCAGAGCGTAGGATCAGCCAGTGTTCCTGGAGAAACTGAGGTTAAGGGCCTTGTTCAAGGGTCCAGTTGTGGAGAAACTGGGGTTAAGGACCTTGCTCAAGGGTCCAATCGTGATATGACTCTGTCAGCGACAGGATTTGAACAGACAACCTTCCGAGCACGGACATAAAGAGTCTTAACCTGCAAAGCTAGACACCTATTATTATAAATTAATATAAATTGCTTTTATTCAGTTGCAATAAAAAGCATTGCTTTTCCTCATTTGATCGTTAAAAAAACTAAAAAAATTACGACAAGAAAAAAGGAATCCCATTGCGCGATCAAACTCGAATACAAGGATGTTTTTATGACCGAAATAGAGAGTCCTTTTGCTAAAGCAGAGGAACATTTTTCTTTAGACAAGTAGTAAGCATGGAAACATAACAGTGGATTTACACGTGTGGGCAGTGCCTGTTTGTAGCTCGAGTGCTTTTACATTCTGATCCATGCTCATCTTCACACACATTTGACTGTAACCTGCAACTGGAAGGATGCGACACGAGTGACACTGATTTGGGCATGACGGCTGAACCTGAACAGTGCCATTTGCTTTCAGTTAAGACAAGGTATTCATTGGAGCTCAGTTCGAAAGCTTTCAAGCTTGGCATTTGAAGGCTGACTTAGAGATATTTTCCCACTGGTGCAAGATGTGGGTTCACTCCAGTCCATCCACACAGTGCTCATTGAAGCCAGCTCTCTGGGTTTCACCATCACCCTCACACCACCTTGGCCCTCACAAAGAGGCCTCAGTATGCCCGTGCATGGTGAACTCACCGCTAGGTAATTGGGCAGTTTTGACTGGCTAGCCGCCTGGTTCCTAATCATAGAATGGACCATACCATCCCCTGAGCCTTCTCCTATAACACCTCCCACATCTCTAGCCCCCCCTGCCACTGACCAATGGTAGGCCCAGAATTTCTGCCTTAAATCTGGCCAAAGCTGGTTTTAAAAAACGAATTCCTTTTCAACTAAATAAATAGCCCTTGAATGCTACACTCATCACAAAACTATCAGTATCAGTATCTTGACAGGAACGGGCTCCTGACATTAGTTTAATATGATAAAAATGCTAATATCATTTCATAAATGTCCACTGCATTCAGTTATTGTCCCAACAGATTGATGAAAATAGCCAAAAATGTGCCCATGGACAAAGATATCTGATTCACTACCGCATTTCAGCATAGGACACATTTAGAGTGATAATCGTAGTAAACCACAACAAAACTGCTGGATTCTGACTTATAACATGTTAAGATAACGCATTCTTTAAAGAGTCACAATGACAGTTATGGCAATATTTGTTCATACAACAGTATGAGCGGTAGTAGTACTTTATTTATTTATTTCAAATGCTTTTATATGTTCATTTAAGTTAATGTCTTTAATGACTATATTACCATGCGTATACAATTAAACATGCAGTCTAAGGGTGTGAAGCCTTGTAAAATTAATGCCTCATTTCCACCAACATGGAGCCGGTTCCTGCCTGGTTCTCGCTTGGTGCTTTTTGAGAACCTGCCCGTGTTTCAAAAAAGAACGGAAAGGAACAGTTACATAGGCGGAAGCGATAGTAAAGTAACTGTTCAAGTGTATCCCATTTTTTTTTAATTTTGATCCGTTTCAAATTTTAAGTTTTTATGAGCTGCTAAACTGAAAAAAAAAAGTTTTCAGAGTATGACGCGTTGCACCCTGTCTCTATTGCCTGCATCCACTTTTGTGTCCTTAAAGGCTCCCCAGTCTGTGTGTGTGTTTCAGTTTATTCTTACTCACCGTCTTACCACTGTACCTTTAAGCATCATGCAATAAAAGAGTCTGCTAAACAGTGAACTTTGCAATCCACCTCGATCTCTTCGCCACTCAAGCTCCACAATATTCTATTTATTTGACCTATGTCACATTTATTTTCCACATAATAACTAAAAGATGTAACATTATTCCCCTAATAAGCTGGAAAGTTGTTTCATTGCCTGGCAATATTAGACAAAACTGTATTGGTCATGGATCGAATGTTCTGGGCATGCGGACGTTTGGAAGTGACAGCCCATCCTACTTTCACTCACGTTATGGTTCCAAATTCTGAGACCAACTTTTCTGGATTGGGAAAACATCCAATGCCAGCTCCAGCACCACATTGGTGGAAATGGGGCATAAGGGAGCCAGAAATATAACTCATACACCTTAAATAATAAGCCCTTTAGCCATGCAGCAACAAGTTGATTAATGGTAGAAGGTGCTTAGATTCCATTACATTCCCCAGCCACTGCACCAAAGCCTTTCCACCATGAACAACGCCCATCAAGAAGAAAAATAATACCATTTCAGTTATTATTGCAATTTAATAATGCAATTTCCCAAATAGTGGTCAACAGAGTCAGCTAAAACTGTTAACACACTCATTAGGTTCTGCATTACTGCCCTGTAGAATCATACCAAGCAAAGGGAAAAAATATATATATATAATCAATCAATCGATCAATCAATTAATTAAAGTTCAGCAGTATGGCTAGGTATTAAAAGCATAATTACAGCCCGTTCACTAAAACAAACCTTGGGACAAAGCATTTTAGAAAGGATCAGTTTTGGAAAGCCGTTTCCAGGCTGTGATAGCATTTTACGTGTAGAAAGTCTTCCTCCCTCGTTAGTTGGATAACTATATTCCTTCCCAATCATTCACCTATCCTGAGCAAGGCCAGAGTAGGCTGTCAATAGTTACCTTGTCATTACACTATTTTTTTCAATATGGTTTCTCACTCCCTTTTAAACATTAAGTTCCATTTATCCTTATGGCACTGCATGGAATTAAGAAAATTCCAATGTCCAATGACATCTTCAGTAATTGGTCACATGATCATATACAATGTACCCGAAAAACCCGGGCTACAATGTGGGGAGGGTGCCATTTCGTTGGAGGGTGCCAACATATTAACCCAAACAAAATCACTGACTATGGGCAATTTAGAGTTGCACAACCCAATGGCTTTGGAATGTGTAAGCAGCACTAGAGCAAAGCAACACAGATACAGTTAGAACATGCAAACCCAGAGCGGCTCTGAAGAAACACTACCAACCAAAAACACATCACCAAAAAAAAACAGAATATACAGAATTCAGCAACTATACACAAATTCCAAAATAGTTATCATTGATTATCATATTAATTCGGAGCAGGTATATAACACATCTGAAGACTATTCCAGAAAGCATAGTGCATGACAAACAGCCCTGAGGGGATAACCTGTATCCTCAAAGGGGCAATTTTGAGAATTTTCAAAGGAAAGCCATGCCAACCTGGGGAGGACATGCAAACTGCAACCACACAGAGCTGTGGCTGGCATCCAACCCGCCATGGAGATGTGAGGCCATCACTCCACAAAGGAAATGAAAAACAACTTATTTTCATGTGTTTACAATAAAAAAAAGTTAAATACTGGAGCTATTTCATTATTGGCACCCTGGAAAACTATTAAAGTTAGTAGACTTAGAATGTATACTGTATATGTAAAACAATAAACCAGACAGATTTATAAGGATTACGGAATGGGGCATAATTGAGTTCTCGAAGGAGGCCAGCCCTAGTAATAAACACCCATTTACACATGATTCATACAGGACTGAATGCACTTTCCACAGCATTCGATTTCTCAAGGTGTAGTGCACAATAGCCTACGGATCGCGAAGATGGTACCCTTAAATCACAGTCACAAGAGCACCAGATGTGATCAATGGCATATTACCCTTTTCCTTTACACCAGATCAGGCATAACTAAGATCACAAACTGGCAACCCAGTCAGATTTTTAGCGGCAGACTTCATAAGTATTTTTAGGTTCTGCTTCAAACCAGTAGATGGCAAACTCAACTCACTTAAGTCCACAAAACGCTTCATTCATAAGGTAAATAAAGAAGTGCATTATTAATTTATGGTATAACACAAGCTCTACCCCCAATATTTGTTTAGTCAGCTGTTTCCTCCTATGCCCTTTCAACTGTATAGAAGCGAGCCTTATGTTGGTACTCACCAAGCCCATTTGCCCAAAACCTAAAGAACATTTTGTCACCATGTAGGTACTACAAGCAAGCTTTTCACTCACACCAGTTCTGCGGGCTACACTTTCGGGCTCCTGTGGAGCTAGACAGTCCCATAATTCATTGAGTATACACACAAGCACACAGCAGAAACAAGTGGTAAGTTATACTAATAATGATTAGTTTACAAAAACGACCGGATTAAAACATCTGCCTCGTTTTTTATTGCACTCTGGTAAGGGGCAATAAGCAGGCAAAGTATACATGTGATTAAAGTCGCAATGCAGCGTTCGTTGTGTACATGTACTGATTTACGTCAAGTGTACGGAGGTAGACGTTAATTATAAAAGACCCCCCCCCCCCCAAAAGAAAAAATCTATTCTATTTCTTAGTAATCACAAAACTACATTTATTATGGAACAAGGTTGAGCCTAGCCTCCTACCATTTCAGACGCGCATTTAACCAAAATAAGTATTTAACAAAGTATTCTAAACGTACGATTTCAATCGTATATACTAGCCTTAGAAATTATTTCCTGAGTTGTGTGTAATAAAGGCTGAAGGAAAACAAATACAGTGTGATTTTTTTAAATTGTGATTCTTAAAAAAACAGCTATATTGAGTCGTGAACAACACTGTTCAGTTAGTTATTATGCATTTAAAACCATTATTACCAGATATTAGCTACGCTGGATTAACATTTCAACAAAAAAGAAGGCAATATACAGTTTTGTCTGTTGGTAATTCAAAGATATCCTCCTTTACCCATAAATGCTCGGTTTATTATAAGGACTCGCGGCGCTCACCTTGTGAAAGTTGCGCGTTGTTGGTCAGACTGATCCCAAAAGCGGGCATTGAGTAAGAAGAGAGGTCCTCCTTCCCCACAAACTCAGGGGGGAGGGACCACGTCAGGAGTCAAGCATCAAGAAATGATTATACATATACATGTATATATAAAAACTCGTTTATGTCATCCCAAAACCAGCGATCCCATTCGGCACCCAGCGAATTTCACACGCAGAATAGCTGTACGTTTTTGCGGTTTCTCCTGCTGTCCTTGCTCCAGTTCCAGTAAAATACTACTAAATACTACAATCCCATTAGCCTAATGAAGGGGCTACACTGAGCTACCCCGGCGATGGCTTTATCTGCGGCTTCAGATGCGACTACTGCACGCTTGCTGGCGAAATGGCTAAATAAATAATGATAAATAAAACAGCCGGTAACTTAATAGGTAAATCGACTTATAATGAGTGACTTGCAATTATACTACACGTGTTATATATAGCGATCGTGTTTAACTCCAATGGGAGGGGTTTCGCGAAAGTTTAAACCTACAATGTGTGTGTGTGTGTGTGCGTGAGTGTGTGTGTTGGGGGTGCGGGTGTTTCCGTCTAGTGGGAACTAATTTTGCTATCTTGTGTACACACCTCCCCACCCGATAGCAGGACAAGACAAAAAAGCAGGTCTTAGGGACATCCTACCCAAAACAACGTAATCTGCTTTTTGTGTAAAACGTTTTTGTTTGCTTCTAGTTTTTCATCTGTTTCTGACTATTAGTGCCTTCGGGTTAGCGGTATTTTATTACATTAAAACGGGAATCAACAGGAAGTCTGTCCAGTTAGAGCTAGTTAGTGCCTAACCTGTGTTTGTGGACTGGAGTGGGGATGGGGTGCACTAGAATTACATTACTCGCAGAAATAATATAGTGGAATATAGCGGCTAATTTAAAAGGTTCCTGTCGCTATAAAAGGGTTACGGTGTGTTTATGAGAACGATTTTATAATTCACGCCATATAACCGTAAAAAACGATATTTTACAACCCGGACTTAGGAGACATTAAGTCACCACTGCATGTACATCGGCTGCAAAAACTGCAGTTGTCTTCCTCGGTTTTCACAGCAAGTGGCACTATTGTCTGTTGGATTCATTTTTCCCAGTTATAGGTGCCTTTTTTTTTCTTTAAGAGTAATTTGATTAATTTCATGCTGGGAATTTTAGGTATTCCCATCCTATAACGGTTCAGTTGTGAAATTAGGGACCAATTAAAATAGTCAGTAGTTAACCACTGAAAGATCACAGACTTTAGACAGTAATATATATTTAGATAAACGTTTACCTCTTACCATGTATAGAGTTGAGCAACATTGTGTCAAATTTATATAACTTATACTGATTCCGAGAAGTGGTTAATACGTGTGGTCAGAAGTAATATATATATATATTTTTTTTTTATTTTTTTTTATGCTTTTAAGTTTCTTATAGGTAGGTGACATTTTCCACATTCCACATATTCCACATATTAACAAGTTGCACCTCCACATAGTACAAGAACCTCATCCATACTGAGTTAGTTTTCATCACTCAATAAAATATAATTTACAGAACAAGTCTATCAATCTGTTGTCAAAAGTAGTACTACACAATAGAACATCATTCACTACTGAAAAAAACAACCCTTTTTTAACTTCACTTGCACGGGGCAGGATATTGCAGGCAGACGTGGAGAGAACATGCAAAGCCTACAACCTGAAGGTCTGAGGATTTCATCTAAACCCAGGTGGTGTGTGGCCTTCTGAGTTTGCGTTCTGTACCTGTGATTGCAAAGGTGCTCATTCAAATCTCGCGGCTGGCAGAGTGACTATGATGATGCTGCTTTGTTGACATTACATCATAGATTGTGCCAGTGAGGGTCTGAACCAGCACACTTAAAGCCGCCAGTGAGTATTCTTAAGTCACACTCTTTGCTTGGCTCTGTGGTCCCAGCCACGGTGTCAGATCTCGCTGCTACTTTTTGGACGATGCAGAAAGGACCTTCCTGTTGGGTTTTTAGTTTCAAGCACCAAAGGTGGGTGGTGACAGTACTTCCAGACGCACCTTGTGGCCAAACTTTTTATGGTTTACTTAAATTACCTGCTGCTGTTATTAATCTCATAAAGCCATCTGCTTTTCAACTGCATGTACAACTAAGGGTAATTTCCCGGTCAAGTATTACATAGTACGAATGTACGTTACATAAAACAGTACTTCACCATTTCATGTAGTGATCCTAAAATGCTGTATAAAACTGGAGAAATGCTATTTTTAAGCCACAATGGTATTTGATTCAATAGAGTAATGGCAGTGTTGTGTTCCCTGTACTTCAGTCTCACAGCTTCATATCTGTCTGTTATGTCTCTAACCAGTAATATATGTATATAATTGTTTTATGACGCTGAAGCCATAATGATATATTATTTTTCAAAATCATTGTCTTCATCATTTTAGACACTCTCTGTATTTTGTGTGGAGTTTGTTTGACATTCATTGCCGCTTTTGAATGCCAAGAGCATTTTTCAATATTTTATTCTACAGACATCTTAAATAAATAAAAACTCTGCTCCCCCCATTAATCTGTCTCCACAATTATAGCAACTAGTAAGACTTCATTAAATTCCCATCCATTGAAAATGTGTTTCCATAGCAGACTGTCTTAGCTAGAGCTTTTAAAACCACATTATCCATCGCTATGATTTTTATTTGACCACACAAAGAATATCATTAAAGATGTCTCCCTTGCCTTGTTATCCATAAAATAATACAGTCAACACAGCTGGTGATTTAAGTCTGTCTGAGATGACAAACCGCAAAGCATCAGTACAAACAGGGCATAATATTCCTTAAAGGAATTCCTTGTTGTTCACATGAATTCATGTTTCTTTGACGATGGATGAGAGACTCCAGTACCTAATGAATGTTCTTTTATAGATAAGAACTGAGAAACAGACAGTGCTTTTGTTTGATTTACAGGGGTCCATGCGATGCAGTGTAAGTAGTCACCCAGGGACGGGGTATCATGAGGTAGGGATTCCTACTTTTATATTCTTGCTCTCAAAGCACCATTACTTGAGGGATCAGCTTTCTGGAGCAGTCTACATAGCTATTTCTATGGATATTCTATACATCTATATACATCTGCATATTCAGCACTTGTTGTAATTTGACACTAAAACAAACAAAGCTGTTAATAAAAACAGTATGAAAAATGTTAATGAAACTGACATCTTTTGTCTACGGTTAATGAAATATTTATTGACTTATTTCAGGGAATGTTGTTAAAATATTTTTTGATAGTTACAGCCTGTAGACTAAACTTTGTGTGGGTATGCATATTTATAATTTATGTACTCTTCTATAAAGAATACAGTGCTACGATGTTATATTTGATAGTTCCTTTAAATACTTAGGGGCCATAAAAACAGCCTCACTAAAAAAGGGACCTGGCCAAATAATGAGAGCGATTCCTGGCTTGGAAACCCTGCTACACCCGCTGGAACAGCCCAGACGTAGCACTCCCCACCCATCCTCTGTAGTAGCTTCGAGAACTGGCCAACTGGTATCGATCTAACAAATGTGTCTCTGTAAACGACAGACCTCCACACACCTGTTTTTTTTTAGCAGAAACAGCAGCAAATTTCCTCTAAGTAGCTTCCTGTTGTGCCAATAATAAAATTCCCAGAAAAAAATAGGAGTCACTGTTGACTCCTATTTTCCCCATGTCTGTACTGTACTATTCCTGTACATGTTAGAGTGCTAAAGGACACAAACAGGGAATCTGTTACAGTTCTACCTACATAAATAGGGTGAAATGACTGTGGTAAGCTCCCAAGGAAGAGTATTATTCAGATGGTCAGCCATTGCTGAAGAGAAGGAAAATGTGTCAAATCTCTGGTTTTTCTTCTTGACCTTTTTTATATAGAAATTGAGAGTAAAATCCAGTGAATCTGAAGGAGGATAATGATATACAACAGGACAATGGAATGATGTCCCTTTGGGTCCAGCTATCTCAGGGCAGGAGTTTAAAATCAGTTGATCATATATCCATCCATCCATCCATCCACAACTGCTGTACAGGGCCACTGTGACCCAGGAATCTGTGCTAGAAAGCATAGGGCTTAAGGGATGGGGTTCCTGTCCATCACAAGGCGGAACCCACAGAGTCACATGCACATTTCAGAGGAGCCAGGTCATCTGGGTCATCCAGCTTTTTGGATGCCAGGAAGAAAGCAGATTATGGGGAGGAAACCAGCACAGCATGGGGAGAAGGTCCAAACTCCTTTCAATACAAACCATGCCCGCTGTGAGTACACACTCTCTGACATACCCCGATTTCATGCCTTGTGCTTCTGGGGATAGTCGTAGTGCCAGTATATAGTGACAAACAAATAAAAATGCATTTATATGACAGCATTTATACGGCCATTATCCATAATCAGGTGAGTCACCAGGAAGCCAATAAAAGGTCTATGATTTTAAGGACTATACATTGGTTACAGATTATACTGCACGGAACTAAGGGATCTTAAAGCTTGAGTATCTATACTGTCACAAACAAGGTTTCTCGTTTCATGTCTGAGTGAGTGCCTTATAAATGTAAGACCTGAGATATGCTACAGGGTTATAGATTTCTTTTAGAAAAATAAATTAGCTGGGTTTATGAAGTGACTGTTTAGGGCTGGAACACAAATTTGTGCCCAGTAGCCAGTTTTAATGATCTCATCATGTCTCATTTTTGGGAAAAATCCATTATTAGTAATTAGTGCTAACTCGATTTACCTAGGTTCTCCCTGGACACTCTGTAGCTGTCAATTAACATCATGTGACATCTAATGCGTTAATGCCTGGTTAACGTAATTTTTAATGATGGCTGAAGATGATGATGATGATAATAATAATAATAATTTAAAACTATTATTATTATCTTAGCAAACAACTGTAGGCTTTCTGGCAATTCAGGTTTTAACTCTTTGGAAATATTAAATACAAATTCTAACTAGCTATTAGATCATATATCTGCGTTATATAACCCAGATATATAATCATTTCAGACATCAGGAAGTTATTTGCGCCAAATGGCATTTATCCAGGACCTCTTGCCAGAGGTGTGTGTGTGGGGGGGTCATATCTATTACAGAGACAGCTAATGCCTCCCCACCTTCAGCGCGCTGAAGAAGCTCAGCCTGCGCGGGAGAGCTAAAAAACATGAATCACAGTAATAGCAGAGCCCCCCCCACAAGGGATCAAAGAAGCACCACTGGTGGATTCTGCACATCTGCTTGTGTGTGTTCTCCTAGTTCGTGCTTTTGCTCCCTGAAACGTGTTGGTCTTGGTGCGCAACACATCGCATGTAACTCCTGTCGCCTCAACTGCACCTCCCATATTACCCTGTTTGAGGAAAAACAACTATTATTCATACCGAAAGCTGTTAACTATAACTGTCCATACATCTTCATCTTGCTGCTCAGGGTTGTGGGACAGCCTGGAGACCATCCCAGGCGGCATGGAGAACAAGGCTGGGGTACAGGTTCGATGGTTTGGTGATGATCTCAACTGCACGTCTTTGGACTGTGGCAGGAGACTCACACAACAATGGGAGAAGATGCAAACATCACAAAAATGGCGCTTTTCCACTGTCAACAAGAACCGAGGAGCTACAAACTGTCGGTTTTCCATTGCTTGATACACCGCACTGATATGCCCCTTCTTACTAGCAGGGTTGAGAGCATGACCAAACCAAGCTGATTGCATCACCATCATCTTATCGATTGAAATTCGGTTCAATATCGATGCACGGATTGTATGAAGGAAAAGGGCGTATTCTATATATTATTCATTATTAGTATTAATGGACTCGATAACAGGTCTTGTGTGCCATGGAAATACAGGAAGCTGATTGTAAGAAAGACCTTGGAGTGTATGTTGATGCTTCCATGTCCCACTCTCGCCAGTGCGGGGAAGCAATTAAAAAGGCCAATAGGATGTCAGGTTACATCTCTAGGTGTGTGAAGTTTAAGTAAAGGGAGGTAATGTTAAGACTACAGTCGTCCCTCGTTTATCGCGAAGTGAATTTCCGCGAAGTAGGATTCTTTATTTATAAATCAAATATTTTTGTAGTTAGAGCATATAAAACCTGTTTATGACCTTCTAAATACGGTTTTTAACATTATTAGAGCCCTCTAGACATGAAAGAACACCTTTTAGTAATCATTACACTCGTATTACCCGATATTAGACAAAATTAGATAAAGTAAGACATACTAGGCATTACACATATCATATTATTATTATTATTATTATTATTATTGTACATTTAATTACACACACACAGTTCTTACACAGAACCACTAACTAAAATAAGAAGAAGCAGAAAGCATAGAAGAAGCAGCACGTTTTGGAGCCATCGTGGGGCTTAGATAAAAGTTCTCAGAAGCAAAGATATGCTACCGATGCGTAGCGATGTAGAAGCGTGTAGGAGAGAAGCGAACTTGCGTGAGGTTGAGCCACTCAGTGGCCAGGATAGGAAGAGGATATAAGTGACTCAGACAACCGAACGCGCCCTGTATCATTTTCACTGTCTTTATCAGCTTTTTAATGAATATACAGTACAGTATATACTTTAATGAGCACAGTAACAAAAGTTGAAGCGTGAAGTGGCGATGGACGACTGTATATCATTCCTTGGTAAGACCCCATCTACAGTATTGTGTGCAATTCTGGTCACCTTACCTTAAAAAGGACATTGCTGCCTTAGAAAGGGTTCACCGCTGGGCTACAAAAATGATTCCTGGGCTAAAAGGAAAGGAAAGGTTAGCTGAGCTCAATCTGCTCAGCCTTGAGCAAAGGAGACTAAGGGGGGACATGATCTCGGTATATAAGATTCTAACTGGTCTGGATGCTGTCCGATTAAATACTGTAGTTACTTCAATATTAGTTCAAATAAGAGAACTTGTGACCATAGTTGGAAATTAGCAGTAGAACATTTCAAACTGGAGTTGAGACTTCTTTACACAGCATGCAGTTAGAGTATGGAATAGTATTCCTGTTAGTGTAGGGCAAGCTAAAACCTTGGGTTGCTTTAAAGCAGAGCTAGATAAGAACGTAACATTTCTGAGCTACTAGTGGAATTCTCCCCAAGCGAGCTTGATGGGCCGAAAAAAGTGTCCTCTCGTTTCTAAATTTCTTATGTTCTTTTATGTTCCCAGAACAGCTGAATACAAGGGATTGGTAATGCACTCTGTGCACCAACAGGATTCCAACCACCAGTCCCGGAGGTGTGAAACAACAGCACTACCCACCCAGACACCATGCCATGCATTTTCTGTAACTAACCACAAGTAATTGTTGTGTCCAGGGTGCCACGTTGTTTCACATTATGAAAAATCAATGTTTTTAGCAAGTACAAATAATTTATGCTGTTAATTATACTAATGTCTGGTTAGGGAATTGGAACAAATTGACCTGCATCATGATTTATGTGAATCATGAAAAGGCCCAAATAGCTTAATAAATTTGAATTATGTGTCTCTCTGATATGAATTTCTAAAAAGCAATTTGACATGTCTGCTTAAACGTGATGAATGAATGAGTCTGGAGCGGGAGGGAACATGCGACTGCATTAATCTGAGCTGGGCAAAGCTGCTTATGCTGCGATCAGCTGCCCTCTGGGCCCCATCTACATTACAGGACCCTTCATCAGGAGGATCCACCCCCTACCCTCACCAAGTCAACTTCATCCATCTCAAAGCAGCCAATAGGAATGGCGATCTTAGTCAGCTGGTCGGACTCTTTATGAGGTAGGGGCGTGGTTTATTTATGGAATGAGTACCTCTACTGTGTAGTGGAGGCGACACAAAGGCACCATTTTGGGAACCATGCTAGGGAAGTGTTCCTGGTGTAATCGTATCATATATACGTCTTTAAAATCTGGCTCTAGCTCTGAAAGATTTCTTGTGTGAATCGTATTACGTGGCGGCCAGGGGTGCTGGCTGGATCTGAGAAAGCAGCCAGTGTACGGTCAGCCATAAGCGGTGATTCATTGCGGGAAGAGAGGGCAGCACTGCGACGGCAGCCACTTGTGAGTCAGAGCCACAAAATACTCAAGCACCTCAACAATAACAGTGTCTGGGCTTTGCCCGAGTATGCTCAAGTCAAGGAGTGAATCAAGCCACTGTGCCTCAGCTCTCTGACAGAAGAGAAGCCTTTTTTTCTCCATCCATCTTCCGGGGGATGGACTGCCAGGTACACCCTGACCCGGATGCCAGTCGCAGGGCACAGTCACGCTACCAGAAATCTAGTGACGCCACTTAGTCTAGCTACATGCGTTTAGACTGCGGGAGGAAACGGACATGACATGAATTTGAAAATCGCGCACACACACGGCGGAGATGAAACAAACCTTGAGCCTCAGAGGGGCGTGGCCACTGAGCCACACCCGTTTTATTTAAATAGTAATGTTCTTCAGCTAAATTGGCTACCCATGCGCATGTGAAAACAATGGACATCATTGTAGCATTGTCCTTGTGAATATACATCAGGGCTGGAAGAGCTGGTTCAAGAGTTCCGATTCAAAACATGTAACACATGAAGTATTCATAAGCTGACATGGGATTTCACCCTGTGAGAGAAGGGAAAGGGCTTTGGTCTTCTTAGCTATCCAACCACTTGTCATCTTTTCTTTTCTCTTCGAAAAGGGTCCTTTATCTTTTGTTTCAGGTCTCTGCCATATCCCTGCAATCCCTGCAAAGAGAAACCTCAACATCAATAAACTTATCCCTCTCTATCCCCCTACCCGGGGTCACTTGTCTACCCTGACCAGAGGAACTCTCCTACACCCCCGCGGAGAGAGATCTGTTTCCATGACCTCTTAGTCACGCTCGTGAAAATAGAGAGAATCTCCCGGGAGACTGTGGGAGATGACTTGACCTACCATGTGGAGGCACTTACAGCTATACAGGTGGTCTTTGACAAGCCGAAACTGAACATAATGTTATCTCGAGGATGAGAGTGACACTGCTCAGCAAAAAGCCTCTGCTAAATAAATCAATGTGAATGTAAGTGCATCACTCAGCTGAAAATAACACCAGTCCAATCACATACCTTCCCAGTAAGAAAAAGCAAAGGAAAAGAAGATTAAATTGCCTCTAACATGTGCCCTGTGGTGGACTGGCATCCCACACTCTGCGTTCCCTGGCCTCGTGACCTGAGAGAGATACCCTACCCCCCATAACCTGTATGGAATAAGTGGCTGCAGGGTGCTTGCTTCAACAGAAAAGTGTCACTCTCATCCTCGAGAAACCTACAGTTAGAGAGGAATGATAAGGAAGAGATCAGTACAGCTGGTGTATGTCTTCAACTGCAAAAGTAAATCTGAAAGGTCCCCAGGCGCCTTTTGCGAAGACCAGTATTTATAGTCCGCAGCAAATTAAGTAAAGAATTACCTGAGAATCCACTATTTATCTCCAGTATATGAGAAAGTGAGGGCCAGGGAAAGGGAGCGCATGACAATGGCTCACCCCATTGTAAGGACCTGGTTAACGAGGGGCCTGTCAGTGACAATAGGTGGCAGGTAGGCTTGATGGCTTATTTCCAAGCTGTGGCAGTCGTGACAATAGCAACAAAAATCAGGGAAGCCTAAAGGCTGAGGAAATTTGAAGCAGAGGACTGTATGTTAATTACATTAAACAGAGCCCGGGGTGACAATCCTGCTCTGTCATGGCTATCAGATCGGACAGTCAGCTAGCAGAATGATGGTGTGTGACAGACAGCAGAGGGGTTCTTCTTTTTTTCCTTTAACAATGTGTCTGTAAACAGTGGCTTTAGAAGAGTGTCTAGTGTTCTGAAGGTGTGTCATGCTACCCGTATCGTTTGAACAGTCCCACTTCTGTTAGGGACTAATTGAGAGACAGATTTGTCCCAAAACCTGGAAGGAGGAAAAAAAACTCATTCTGTCCTTCCCACATTAAACCCACAGTAATTAGATGGAGGACATCCCCCTCCCCCACCACACACACACACACACACACACACACACCAAAGACCCTTCCCCACTTCTGGATTTTCAGGAATTAGGCAGTCACATGTAATCCATACATGTGATTAAATTGCATGGAAAACAAACAGTATTTTTAAGTCAATTCAGTCAAGCATTTAATAGCACAGCAGAAAACTTTTATACTTACATCTCTGCTCAGCTTTCTCTTTTATGCAGCTGAACACTTAATGACCCAAGACTCCAAAAACAGGACCCTCCCAGGACTTGAACTAACAACCATTTGATTTCAGCCTCACTTTCTTAAGTTCAGTGGCTCCCTCTGCCTTTTCCTTCAGGATATATCATGTGTTTATCTCCAGTAGGCTAGAAGACACCTTTCCTCATATTAACTGTGACTCAGCTTTGGCTGTAAGGAGTGAAATCCACACTAGACTGTGACACCTGTGCGCCGAGCAGTGATGTGGGATCATCTGAGCGCGGCTTTTCCGGTGTTGGAAGGGAGCCCAAAGTATGTTAGTGTCTCAGCAGGCGAAAGGAGTCAGGGCTCAGACAGGCTTTCGCAGCCTTTTAGTTTGGTCTGGCTTTGGCCTGGCTTATATAAAGGTCAATCCCAATGTTAATTAGTAAAGCAATATGTTGCGAAGAATGCAGAAGAAGCACCGGAAGCAGAGGAATGTGGCCATAATTAGTGGAAGGTGTCACCCTCTGCACAGGCCTCCGTGCTTTGCGGGGACTCGTTCAGTGCATACAGAGATTGGGCCTATCGCTCCAGCACACATTCCCCAGGATTACCAAGGAGACGTGCTGTCACCCGTTTGGGCCTGGATACCTTGTGTCGGTGGCAGACGCTCGGCAAATGGAGGGATGCTTTAGTGTATACAGTCCCTAGTCTCTGTCTGGGGAGAGGAGGCGGCAGTGGGGTGGCGGGGAGGGGGGGGGGTGTATGATGCAGGAAGGTGTGTGGGAGGAATCACAATGAGCGCCTGATGTAAGCGTACGGGCTGCGGTTGCAGTGTGGCGGTGCTCGTTCCCTCGGGAATCAGTGGGATTATCCCCAACTTTGTTATTCCTCCCGCTGGCTGGATCGAAGCACGTTTCCTCATTAATATACTAGTGGGGCTTGCAGTCACACTCGGGATGGGGATCATGCATTACACCGCCACTGAGGAGGGTGCATTAAACTCCAAAGAGCAGAGTTAAAATATCAGCACTCGTGTCATTCTGCCCAATTTGGGCACGAGGCAGGGTAGTGCTTAAGAACATGTCATTTATAATAAGTCAGGTCAGTTTTAGGACCTTTGAGCGAGGTCTTGAATGTGTCTCACACTAGATATACAATGCAGGTGAAATTTATTACAAAAATAAAATCAATAGCTATGCATCTGATTCACTTCACAGGTGACTGGATTGAGACAGAAAAAAACAGGGTTTGTGTGTCAAGGAGCTATATAAAATGAAATAATATACAGGTGAAGTGAATAACATTGATTATATTTTTAAAATGGCACCTATCAAGGGTGCCATTATATACAGTATTATGCAAGTGGGCAGTCAGTTATTGAAATTAATGTATTGGAAGCATTTAAAATGGGTAAGGGTTAGGACCTGAGCAAGTTTGACAAGGGCCAAATTGTGATGGCTGGACAACTGGGTCTGTAGTGGAGTTTTCCCAGTATGCAGTGGTCAATACCTACCAAAAGTGGTCCAAGGCAGGCCAACCGGTGAACCAGCCACGGGGTCATGGATGCCCAGAGCTGATGGACGTGCGTGGGGAGTGAAGGCTAGCCCATCTGGGCTGATTTATGCCGGGCACAGGTGAACAGGTCCAGAAAAGTAAAAATCCTGAACAGGATTTTGTTTCAACCAACCAGCTGAGTACTATGTGACTGGGATTCTTTATACTCAACTAGTAGGTTGAAACAAAATCCTGGTCTGGATTTTTACTTTCTGGACCTGAAATGTCCGCCACTTTTGATGGGTCAGAGCTGTTTTGGGAGCATGAGGGGACCTACACTATATAAAAATAAATATTAATTGCTTGGGCGGCAGGGGGCTAGGGCAGCTCAGTGGGTTGGGTTTCAAAAGGTTGCTGATTCAATTCCTGTGGTCCCTCCATTGGACTCTTGAGCAAGGCCTTTACCCCCGAGGGACTGGCTGACCCTACTGTCTCCTCTACCCCAGGTTCATGAGGTGGCCTCCTAAGATGCTTTTCCAGCTGTCCTGAAGGAGGTCCCACACATATGCTGAGCTCTCATTGGCCGCTTTTCCTTCACTCTCTGACCAAACAATTTCTACTGTTTTTAGGTCAGGTGGCCAGGTCATGTGATGCGATCTCGTCACTCTCCTTTGTAGGCAGTTTGGTGTGTCCAAAAATCTGACTTCAAAAATCAGAGTCTTTCTTCAGTGATTTTCAAAAATGGAGTGATTTAAAATAGGGTCACGAGATAATCCATGTTATCCCGGACACTTAGAGCTAGGACAGGATTTGTAAACTACCATTTCAATTAAAAGGACCTGGTTTTCACTTCACTACAGAGAGGAATGATAACTGCACTACATTATTGCTGCATACTGATTGGTCAGCCTCCTACAATAGTACATCGCTAATGTTAATGTGAAATGGCTGGATGAGTCTTTCAGTCAAGGAAACAAACCAGTCAAAGCGCAAAGAGGAATGGAATTAATTAGTCAAACACAGGAGCCTTTTTTAGTAGTTTGTAAAACCTGAAGTAGCTCAAAGTGTCCGCGATGACTTGGATTATCTGGTCACCATATTTAAGAGCCATTCCACCTGGAAACAGAAATCACAAGAAGATGTTTATTGTGGAATGGGGTTCTGCCTTTTGGGCTCTAGGTAGGACAGGTAAACAAATAACTGTGAGGGGAAACAGGAAGATCAGGAGTGTGGTTTCAATAGGACTGAGACAGAAAAAAAACAGGGTTTGTGTGTCAAGGAGCAATATAAAATGAAGTGAGAGACTGTGCAGGTGTCAGGGTCTGGTCAGGTCTGCTGGGGAATGAAAGGACAACAAAACATCACTTTGAAGAGTCAGAGGGACAGGTGACGAGTGTGAGTGCAGGCATCAGCCTGGTACACCTGAGATGGGAACCTCCCTCACACAAACTCTGGAATGGGAGGAATTTCTTCATTTTTGCTAACCTAATCGGCCACAGTCAATGGTCACATACCATGAAGGGAATTGTATGTATATGCTACTTTATCAGTAGTTCATTACTATTTTAAAATGTTTAAATACGCCTTTGTTCTTTAAAGAAAAACAGATTGAATTGTTTTTTTTTAATCAAGGAATACATTTTTCTTTTTTTGTCCAATTTTTGTTAATGTTTTTTTTTGTTATTTAATATCATCAAACCATGTTAAGCATAAAATCGTCGCTTTAATTGCCTGAGCCTGATCCTTAATACACGCAAAGCCTCCTCATATCCCACAATATAATTGCATGCCAGTGCATTAAAACACTGCCAGTGTCTCCCTGGGTGACAACATCAATGTGGCAAATCTCCAGCCCGTCCTGTAGCTCAGGCGCAGTGGCCGTCACGCCTGGCTGTTTGCAGACCCAGGCCTGGAGGCCCATACTCTGGGGGGTTAGGGGCTTAGTGTGCAGCATTCACCCCCTGGCTGTCTGCCGCAAGACAGCCGTTCATTGATATGCACAGGATGTGGGGGTGCAACAGACGCCCATAGTATCTGCTTATCAGTGGGGAGGAGGCATATCGGATGCACAGGAGCCAAAGGGAAGGGGTCGGGGGCAGGGTGGCGTAATGGATGAGCTGCAGGACACCCAATAGGATGTCAAGGCGACAAACCGTGACAAGACAGATGGCTGGTTTGGCGTCCAGGGCAGACACCCTTCTCATCAGGAGGAAATAAGGCAGGGGGAGATCTTTATCTGCTGAAAGTCTCGCTGGGCTTCGCCGAAACCCGCCAGCCCCAACTGAAGTGAAGGCAGGTGGAGGAACGCAACCATGGTCCAAAACTAATATGTTCCTCATCCGGCCGCGGTAATTATTAATACGTGCTGACAGTTAATGCAAATACTGTCTGTGCCGTTTCACTGCAGATGATGTACTTGCCCTGGCTGTGTGACTTTTTCTGCCAAGATGCTAAGGACTTGTGTTCAGTCAATCAGAGCCTGAATGCGTAGGTTAGAGCCTCTGTCTGGGAGGTTGTGTTGGATCCCGTGGCTGGCAGAGTAATCATATCAGTCCTGGGCCTTTGAGCAAGACCCTTAAGCCCAGCTGCTCTAGGGGTGCTTGATGCTGGCTGACCCTGCTTTCTGACTTCAATCTTTCTTCACCTGAGTGTTGCTTTGGACAACAATGTTAAATGAATGAATGCACTGTAAAAGGACAAAGTTACTAGCAAAGAGGTGTGACCACCTAGCACTCATTACTCCGCATTTATGAAAATGATACCCCATTTCTGTAAGGATGTTTGTATAGCATCACACTAATAGTTATCATTAACAGTCACCAAAAGCATTTTCATGATGGTCTCTGTACATATCTAGTTCTTCTTTTCAATGTTCCTCCATCTGAATAGCAGAGGGGTCCGATATAAAACGCACATTTATGTTCTTGTGTATTATCAAAGCAGCCAAGGAATGTCCGTTCTGCCATCTTGGGTTCGACACGGAATCCCACACAAACGCGCCTTTTATGCCGAATGTGGGTGGAATGTTGATTTTTGAGGCGGGTGTCGCTGGGGACCGTTGAGCTGAACGCTCTTCGCTGAAGTGCGCGTCTGTGATTCCGTGGAAACTGCTGACTCCCTACACCACAGCTAAGGGCACAGCAATGTTCCTAGTGAAGCCATCAAAGCAGCTTGGAAATAAAGACAAACAAATGATCTGAACCAAAAGTAACAGCATTTCTTTCCCCCCTCTGGTGAGAATTCTGGGCCTTTAGACTCACAATAATTCATTCAGTGTTATTCATAATCACCTCCTTCATTTCAGGAAGAAATGTTGGGAAAAATGAGCGAAGCAAGAGCGAAAGTGTTATATTTATTAATATGCAGTAAGATGTCTTCCATTCATGATGGATGGTCATTTTTGCTAAGTCAAGCACCATGGGAAACGTCTCATTTTATTCCAGTTGTAGACTGAATGCCTCTTGTACAGCGAATGTTGGCTTCAGCACAGTGATTTCCCGACTGGTTAGTTTGGTTGTGACTTGTATACGTTACATTAGACTACATGGCATCCCATCTAGGGTGTCCCTAGCCTCATGCCTGTGGCTCTGGAATAAGCTCCACTGAAGTAGTTAAGGGATTTGGATGGATGGATGTATGGAGATTTATGGAAAGGTTGATGGATGGATGGATGGATATTGTATACTGTACATGCTTTTCGGGATAACTACATTCCATGTTAGGAACTAGCACCTAGCAAATAACATCAGACAGATTTCTTAAAACAGAATATTTTAGACATTCATTCTCATTCGTCATCCTGAACTTGGGGTTGCCATGTTGAATAAGCAGTCCTCTACAATGTCAATATAGAGCTGTCAAAAATGCTGTACAAATATTGGCAAAACCACAAGTTCAGCTGATGTCTGGCCCCGAATAAGAATCAGCCTATGCCGAAAGGCTGGGGCATGGAATGTTCCCTGATGAAATCTTCTTCTAAAAAAAGTTTTTAAAATGCTTAAATAAGATTAAACAAATCAATAAAACATCTGATGCTATAGTCGGGGTTCTGACAAGTTCGGATTTCATTTTAATTTGAATCATCATTTGTCTTGCTAAGCTGCGCAGGCACGTGGCAGAGGTGACGTGTGTGTGTGTGTGTGTGTGTGTGTTTATTTCCTGCTCAGACTATGGCAGCTGTGTGAAATGTTGACTGCAATTCCTTTGCGGCTGGAGCCAGCCGGAGGCAAGCCGGCAGACATGCTACGTTCTCCGTGGCAGAAACAATGGTACAGTGCCCAGAGAAAGACACCCTGGCACTCGATTAATCTGTCACTCCCTTCTATTTATCATCCAGCACTTGATTTGTATGTTCAAATGAGGTTCCTTTTTAGAATTTGTGTGATAGATCTGGCAGCAGGACATAGAGAATGAGCCTGTGCCCTTAATAGAAGGAAATTCAGTTGATAGTGTGACATTTATGTCTATAAAGAATTTACACTTGCCCACATATGTGCACTGTGATCAATAGATCAGAGCGTGACCTTCCAGAGGAATCGATGGAATCAAAGTGCATTTTCTTCTGTGGTGAAGTATAAGGAGGCGGATGGGCCTGCATTGTCCAGCACAAGCTGCACGTTTGGCAGAGTTATTCTCTGAAGCGGTTCTCAGTGAAGGTGGGTAGTGAATGAAGAAACCACAAGAGAGCATTTTAAGGCAGTGGACTCAACTTTGTCTGCTTTGATGGAACTTAGAATAGAATAGAATAGAATGCCTTTTATTGTCACTGTACACAAGTACAATGAGATTGAAGCATCTCCTCCAGTGCAGA